>JAQOTM010001276.1:0-45628 GCA_029168755.2 Tillandsia fasciculata | reverse complement strand
AAAGTCCCCCTCGTGCACAACCACCTATTGATGCTTTTACCTTCACTCGCGGTGCTGGTGTGACGATTAAGCTGGCGCGAAGAGGTCCCCGCTTGCACCATTACTTTGCGGGGCAAACGGGTCATAAAGAGACCACTTTTCCGGAAAAGTACACCATGCGGAGGCCAATCCGCCTGTGTACGTGCAGCATCCGAAACCGGATTGCCAAGATTGGCGTGTATGGGCACCGCGACCGCAGCCGCACATTATTAGATAATTACAACAATCGAAAGGTTAAACTATCCATCTACTTTGTTAGGTAATTTAAGGAGTACTTTTAATGATGATAGATGCACTTACAGCACCGGTTGCACTCATCGCAACCGTACCCACCTTATTGGAGAGAAATCGGAACACCAATATCCTTCGCGCTCTCCCGCTGTGTACCGGACCTAAGAAAAGTCCGCACGGATAAACTATGGTCAAAACACATACTAACACCTTGAAAACGGAAAACCCCACACCTTACATTTTAACGAAAAAGAACCCGGCACCGTCCGGTCGCAAAACCGGACTTTCGCCCGCACCGCCGTCGCCGCCCGTCGGAGCCCCGCGCGGCTCGGACCCGCGCGGCGGGCTCCGCGGGCGGTGCCCGAGCGGCGCCCGCGCGGCCCCCGCGCGGGCGGAGCCCCGCGCGGCGCCGCGCGGGTGCGGGCCGCGCGGGCCCGTGCGGCGCCCGCGCGGGTGCAAGCCCGCGCGGCGCCGCGCGGGTGGAGCCCGCGCGGCGCCCGCGCGGATGCGGGCCCGCGCGGGTGCCCGCGCGGGCGGGGCCCCGCGCGGAGCCCCGCGCGGACGCGGGCCCGCGCGGGCGGGGCCACGCGCGGCGCACCGCGCGGTGCCCGCGCGGTAGCCCGCGCGGGCGGGGCCCGCGCGGCGCCCGCGCGGTGCCCGGCGGGCGCGGGCCCGCGCGGCGCCCCGGGCGCCCGCGCGGGCACAGCCCGCGCGGCGCCCGCGCGGGTCGCCCACGCGGCGCCCGCGCGGCGGGCCGCCCCCCGCGCGACGCCCGCACGGGTCGCCCGTGCGGCGCCGCGCGCGGGTTCGCCCGTGCGTCGCGCGATCCGTGCGCCTTCCCCGTGCACGATTAATTTTATTTTATTTTATTTTATTTATCTACTCCGCAAAACTAACAACAAAGATAGTTGGAAAAGCCCCAAATAATTTCTAAAAATTATTTGCTCACCGAGGATTGTTGGGAGGGTCGCCCGGTCTCGTTCTTGCCTTCGAGTCGACGTTTGGGGCGATCGGCTCCTTCCCTTTTCCTTTTCCTTTCTCCGGTTAAGGTTCTTTTCTTTCTTTGGGGTCTCGGTACGTACGAAAGAGGAGGGTTTGGGGAGGCGGAGAAATAAAAATAGGGTTTGCTCGGTAAGCGGGGAAATAAATACCCTATTTATTTATCCTTGCATTCCCTTTCCGCATACGTACCGTCAAAATCCCTTTCGGGTATTTTGACCCGATTAATTAATTTACCAATTAATAATCCCTACCGATCCGATTAATTAATTTACCAATTAATTAATCCCTACCGATCCGATTAATTAATTTACCAATTAATTAATCCCCACCGATAACCCTATTTAATTAATCGTTTAATTATTATCCTCACCGTCAATTCCCCAAATTGATCGTTAATTTCTTTATTTACGTATGTAGGAACCTATAATCCCCGATTCTGTTTCTCAAGAGAATATCCAACTGACGAGATATTTCTAACTTTAAATCCTGACCACCGATTAATTAATCACCTTTATTAATTAATCTTGGGAAATCAAATTCCCAGTTGGATTCCAATTACCCGGATATTTAAATCTCAAATATCCGATTCCCGGTCACCGATTATTTAACCACCTTTATTAAATAATCAAGGGAAAAAACCAACTCCCAACTTAAATATCCGGATTTTATCTCTTATTCAATCCGTGAGATAAAATCCCTTAATTCAAATCCCTTAACTAAAATATCCTGATTTTATCCCTTCCCAATCCATGAGATAAAATCCATACTTTTCAATTAAATATCCTGATTTTTATCCCTCTCTTATCCATGAGATAAAAGTCCCACCGATTTAAATCCTACAATTAGTTCGTACGTAGGAGGATTTAAATTTCGTCACCGGATAATTAATTAATTATTAATTAATTATCCTTACGAGATGACCCACCTTATCTATTTCGGGTGCAAGTTATTTTGCACGGTTTCCGATGCGCGACTAATAACCGCATCGCTAAGGACCCCGTTCCGGGAGATCCCGATATCGGATTTCGAATCCGATCGCACCGTCGGTCATCGTTTTTCGCGCCCTATCGCAGAAAAATACACACACCTCGCCCGGCCGACTTTCAAAAATTAAATAATTTTATTCCGCTTAAGGCCTAAGCGATTACATGTGATCTTCGTAATGCCTTTATCAAATCATCAATTTTGGTAAAGAAAATGAAATACCAAGATCAATAGATGTTTGAAATCCCAGATAAGTTAGATAATATATCTAGACAATCTGTTGAAGGAGTGGCTCTTTGAGCATCTTTTATCAAAAATCCCACCTTATACCAACCATGAAATACGACTGAGTCAAGTATTTCAATATGCATTTCATCAACATTTTTAAAACAAAAATTTGCTTTGCATTCATGGAATCTTTTTCTTTCTTTCATTTTCTCCATGTGGTGGTAGTTTTCACACTCCTCATTGGGATGTAACTCTTTCCACATCTTTTGAGCATTTTACATTTCATTGACTCCCCCTCAATTGGCTATCAATTATTTAATATATAAGGTATTCAACCAAAAATTGATCTCGCATTCATACTCGACTAAGCAATCAAATATGATAATGACTATACCAAGAGATCATTGAGAGAGAAATTGACTTTGATCACTTAAAAGATGGTTTAATTAACGTAAATGATCATTGCAACATTGAAATATTATGATATCAAAAGCATAATAAATTTCTAAATGCATAAAAGGATGCAATTAAAGTCAATTATGATTTATGCTCAATTAATGTCCTATGTATAAAAAACATAGATAGAGAACAAAACAAAAACAAAACCTAACCTAAGCAAAGGTTTCAAAAAGAGATTATTTCAAGGAAAGCATGCCAATTGCTTTACGCAAGTGAATAAAACGTTTTTGATCCAAAGGTTTTGTTAAGATATCAGCTAATTGATCCTCAGTTGAAATATATGACAGTTGAAGAATATTTGATTCAACTAGCTCTCTAAGAAAATGATATCTAAGTTCAATATGTTTTGTTCTAGAGTGCAACACAGGGTTTTTAGAAATGTTAATAGCACTAGTGTTGTCACATAAAATGGTTACCGAAGTTGCTGAAATCCGGAAATCGCTCAACACGCTTTTCATCCAAATCAATTGGGTTGAACAACTTCCTGCAGAAATGTACTCCGCTTCGGCAGTCGAGAGTGCTATGCAATTCTGCTTTTTACTGTGCCATGCAACAAGGCAATGGCCAAGATAGAAGCATGCACCACTCGTGCTTTTCCGATCATCCACCGATCCAGCCCAATCGGCATCTGAGTATCCAACAATATCCAAACTTGTTCCCATAGGATACCAAATTCCGAAATTGATTGTACCTTTGATATATCGGATGATCCGTTTCACCGCTTTCAGGTGAACCTCCTTCGGTGCTGATTGATATCTCGCGCAAATCCCAACACTGAAGGATATATCCGGGCGACTAGCCGTGAGATATAGTAGACTTCCAATCATACTGCGATACAGTTTCTCGTCTACATTCTCACTATGTGATTCACTTCCAAGTCCCTTATGGCTAGTTCCCATTGGAGTCGGAAAATCCTTAGAATTTTCTAGATCAAACTTTTTGACCAACTCCATTGCATACTTGGATTGACACAAGTGAATACCTTCATCGTTTTGTTTAACTTGTAATCCAAGAAAATAAGTCAATTCGCCCATCATGGACATCTCAAATTCGCTTTCCATGGTCTCCGCGAATTTAGAAGCATCATTATCTCTTGTTGCACCAAATACAATGTCATCGACATAGATTTGTGCAACTATGAAATTGTTTTGATAATGCTTCACAAAGAGAGTCCTGTCAGCTCCCCCTCGAGTGTAGCCCTTTTCCAAAAGGTGCTTTGTCAACCTTTCGTACCATGCTCGCGGTGCTTGTTTCAGACCGTAAAGAGCCTTTTTCAGACGAAAAACATGGTTAGGTAGTTTATGATCCACAAAACCTTTCGGTTGAGCCACATAAACTTCCTCATTTAAAAAACCATTTAAAAAGGCGCTCTTAACGTCCATTTGAAATAATTTGATTTTAAAATGACAAGCAATCGCAAATAGATACGAATGGACTCGAGTCTAGCTACAGGGGCGAAAGTTTCATCAAAGTCTATACCTTCTACTTGAGAGTAGCCTTGAGCAACTAACCTTGCTTTGTTCCTGATGATAGTACCATCTTCATTTTTCTTGTTCTTGAAGATCCATTTGGTACCTATCACATTGTGTTGCTTCGGAGGCTTCGTTAATTCCCAGACTTTGTTTCGCTCAAATTGATGGAGCTCTTCCTGCATTGCTTTAATCCAGTAGTCATCTTGGAGAGCTTCATCAACATTCTTTGGTTCGATTTGAGATACATAGCATGCAAATCCGCAAACCAATTGTCTCCGTGTTCTAACTCCTTCTTGTGGATCTCCAATGATGTTCGATTCAGGGTGATCCTTGGAGATGCGTAACGTTTGAGGTAAGGGAGTAGTCGGAGGTACACGAGATGATTCCTGCACATCAGATAAGCTTGAAGAACCGTTAGATGCATCATTATTATCGAAAGAATTGTTAGAAGAAGATGCATTAGCAGGTGTATCATCATCAAGAGAGATATCGAGGGTAGATTTTTCAGATTCAAAGTGAAAAGCTTCATCTACCTTAACATTTATCGATTCTACGATCGTCTTAGATTCTAAGTTAAAAACTCGATATGCTCTGCTGTTTGTAGAATAACCTAAGAAAATCCCTTCGTCACTTCGAGAGTCAAATTTTCCAAGATTCTCGCGATCACGTAAAATAAAACACCGACTCCCAAAGATCGAAAATATTTGATGTTAGGTTTTCTACAAAACCAAAGTTCATATGGTGTATTCAAAGTCCCCGGGCGCAAATACACTCGATTAATAACATAAACAGCAGTGTTCACCGCTTCAGCCCAAAAATATAAAGGTAAGTTCCGGCTATGAAGCATAACACGTGCCATTTCCTGTACGACCCTGTTTTTGCGCTCGACTACACCATTTTGTTGAGGTGTATAAGGTGCGGAGAATTCATGTTTAATGCCGTTAGAAGTGCAAAAATCAATGAATTTGGAATTTATGAATTCCCCACCTCTATCACTTCTAACTCGAGTAATCTTATCATTCTTTTCAATCATAATACGATGGCAGATTTCGTGAAAAGAATCAAAAGTATCAGCTTTTTCTTTTAAAAATGCTACCCAAGTATATCTAGAAAAATCATCAACCAATAAGAAAATATACCATTTACCTCCCAAGAGATGGTTGACGAGTTGGCCCCATTAAGTCCATATGCAAAAGTTCCAAAGGCCGTTTTGTACCTATGTGGTTCAAGTTCTTGTGTGCAGTCCTAGACTGTTTTCCCTTTTGGCAACCGCCACACACAATGTTTTGTTCAAAAGAAAGTTTCGGAACCCCCTTGACCACATCTTTGTTTGAAATTCTAGCAAGTTCCTTAAAGTTTATGTGACCTAGCCTTTCATGCCAAAGTGTTTCATTTTTCAAAGATGCTAGGTTACATTTTTCAGAAATCTTAGTAGGAACTACATAACAATTGTTTTCTGATCTAACCCCTTTAAAAAGAAAGCATGGTTCTTGTCAGTTACAGTACATTTATCAGATGAAAAATTAACTGAATAACCACTATCACAAAGTTGACTTATGCTTATGAGGTTAGTCTTAAGGCCATGAACAAATAACACATTTTTCAGAACCGGGCCATCTGGAATAGCTACCGTTCCCTTTCCAACAATTTTGGAAGACCGACCATCTCCGAAAACAACAAGTCCTCCGGAGTTTTTCTCAAAGTTTGAAAACAGTTTTTGTCACCGGTCATATGACGGGAACACCCGCTATCCAGATACCAAGACGAACTATCATATGCATGCAAGGAAACATTGGTAACAAGACAGGGAAAGATTTCACCTTTGCGCACCCAAACCTTTTTGGAATGCGTCGGTAATGGTCGTGAAGTTGATTCTCCTAGGTGAAAGCGTCTTGTTGAAGAATTGCTGCTCCTTGATGATGTCGTCTTGAGCGGTGAACTACCAAGGCTCTTTTCCTTCAAAGATTTGCAGTTGATTTTCGAGGAATCACCTTTTGGTAGTCATTGCAAGAGGTGCTTGAGGTGTGCGTTTGGCTCCCATCTTGCAATTTCTCCTTATGTGCCCTGAAATGCCACAACGAAAACATACCTTAGTTCTTGACGATCCCGAGGAGGATGAAGTAGGCTTGTTGTCGTTGCTTGTCGTGAATTCCGGTGTCGGAGGAGGAGATACCGACTGAGGCACAAATACTGTCCCACTCGAACTTGGAATGTCTCCAGTTTGAGTGTATCCGAGGCCGAACTTATTTGTTTGACCAAGACCAAGAAGTCTGTCCAACTTACTCCTTCCAGAAGAAAATCTCTTTAAGTCATCCTTTAGTTGGCGTATGGTCTCCGTCATTTCCATTTTTCCTGTCGAGCCTCGCCGTAGAGCTTCAAGAAGTAATTCGCTTTGTTCACCATATCCATATAATTCTTCTCGAAATGCTCATTGGACTCTTGAAGGGAAACATTTGTTTTATCAGATTATCCCTTTCCACTTCAAGATCGGTTGAGAGAGAGGTTACCCTTTTTACTTCTTCTTCGAGATCCTGCAATCTCCCTTTCAACCCCTTGTTTTGTTTAGCCAGTTTCTTTGAATCCCTCAAAAGTTATGGTAGGCTAAAGCAAAATCTTCACCTTCCGAATTCTCGATTCATCGTCCGTTGCAATCTTTTCAACAGTGGAGTTGGACAGTGAATCGGATGTACTTGCCATTAAGCACATGAAGGGTGAAGATGTAGTGGACGCGTGGAAAGCTGTCGCGTTGTCTTCTTCATCACTTGAGGATGACTCATTTGACGTGGAGTTGTCATCCCAAGTGACGACTTGCATCGCTTTCTTCTTTGCCGGATTCTTGTTGGGACACTCCGTTGCAATGTGGCCGTAGCCTCGACATTTGAAGCACTGAACTTGTCCCTCTGAACTTTTCTTATCCTTTGAGAAGTTCTCTTGCTTTCTTGACTTGTAGCTTGAAGAACCCTTGCCTTTCTTCGACTTTCCGAAGGATGGAGTTTTGCTTGAATTACCCCTTCGAAAGTTGCGGCGAAACTTCCTTGTCAAGAGAGCGAGCTGCTTCTCAAAGTCCTCCATAGAAAGGTTCTCGTCGTCGTCCGAGGAGGATGAATCCGCGTCTTCTTCTTTAGTTGATTTCAATGCATAACCTGAAGACTTAGAAGAGGATGCCTTTCCAGAAGAATAGTTAGTAGGAAATGTCATTTCATAAGTTTGTAAAGCACCTACTAATTCTTCTACACGCATTTCGTCCGGGTGTTTAATTGTTTCAATGGCTGCGACCTTCGGGCGAAATCGTTCAGGAAGAGTTCTTAGAATTTTTCTTACAACTTTAAATTCTGGAATCTTCTCTCCCAAGTTAGCACATGAGTTTACGATGTCTTGCAATCGTGTGTAATAGTCAGTGAAAGATTCATTCTCTGCCATAGAGATAGAGTCAAACTTGCTCGTAAGCATTTGCAGTTTCTGAATCTTCACAAGGTTAGTTCCCTCATGCGTAACTTGAAGAACATCCCAGATTTCTTTCGCAGTCTCACATGCCGAGACGCGAGAGAACTCTGTTTGTGACAAAGCATTAAATAGAGCATTAATTCCTTTGCCATTGTAAGAAGAAGAATCTATCTCTTCCTTGGTCCATTTCGACCTAGGTTTTAAGGTGCGAACATCATCTAATAATTTCAGTTGGATTAGACCATCCTAATTCAATTGATTGCCACACCCTTTCGTCGATGGAAATTAAAAAGGCTTTCATCCGTACTTTCCAGTACGCATAATTTGTTCCATCAAAGAAAGGGGGTCGATTGATGTTTCCACCTTCAACCATTGTTTACAACCCTATTCCCGCTCTGATACCACTTGTTGGGTTATAAGTAATTGGATCTAAATAGGGGAAAAAACACCTAGAGGGGGGTGAATAGGTGTAAACAATAAACACTCAAAAAATCATTGCGCAAATAAACCCAATGCGGAAAAATAAAAGAACACGCAAGATTTTTACGTGGAAAAACTCCAAACCGGAGTAAAAAACCACGGGACCGATAACACGGCGAAATCCACTAGAATTAACACACGTACAAGGTGATATAACGTACTCACAGACGACTCAACCTTTTACCATACGCTCCTAGTAGATCTTCTCCGCTCGCTCCACGACGCTTCTCGAATCCACGATCCGCGCCCAACGCTGAATCCACAGCGTCCAACGTCGAGTCCACGACGTCCGACCGAATCCACGGTCTTCACCCAGTAGCACGCTTCGAATCCACGAACGTAGTTGCACCTTGAATCCACAAGGCCACGCGAGTCCACGCGCCGATTTGGGGTAAATCGTTGTTTGTTTTGGGTGGTGATGATCCGCCGAATACTTAGATTAGAAATAGATCGGAAATACCATCTAAGTATTCATTGATTTGATTCTACTCAAAATGTGAGTATGGAAAACCTAGAATCAAATCAATCAATATAGATGAAGAAACATAGAATAAATCTATTGATTTCCTTTCTTCTCTATATGTGGATTTTTCCTTTTCGGCTATCTTTTTTTTTTATTTTGCGGATGCCCTAGAAAATGAATATAGGGTCTATTTATAGGTTAGAAACCATTGGAAGAAGATAAGGATCAAAAACTGCCTTTTCTGGAAATTTTACCGACGGCGATCCGGATTGGAATTGGACGATCCGGATTGCAGAAACAAGAAAGACGATTTCCAGAAAAATGCTAGTTCGGGATCCGGATCGTAGTCCCCGATCCGGATCGTTCATACAGTTTCACCAAACATCACGTTCGGGATCCGGATTGCAAATCCTGATCCGGATCATGCAAGTGAAAAGGTAAAACCAGTGTTCGGGATCCGGATCATAAAATGCTGCGATCCGGATTGAAACAGTGTATGAACAAACACCCTTCGGGATCCGGATTGCCGAGCACGATCCGGATCCTGAACATGTCCCATGTCCAGTTTTTGATGTTTATGCAATAAAACTTTCTTCCAGGTGTTTCTACACTACAAGAAGTATTCGGATCACCAAAAATCTTTAGTTAAACATACCTGATCCTTTTGAATTCTTCTTTCTTGAGATTGAGGTATATGATCCAAAGTTCTTTTATCTTCAATCTTCAAGACTTAATACTTTCACGAAATACGCCAACTCAAATTCCGTAACACTTCTTGCCTCGTGACAATAGACCCAAGGGACTCACGAGTTGAGTTGGGTGAGCCTAGTAAGTTGAGTGGGGCTGCGGTCCACAATAGACCTAACGGCAAAAGGCCCAACAATAGACCCGAGGCGTTGTAACAGTACGCCTTAAGCGTCCAGGTGGGGGTTGAGTCAGGTCAAGATCGGTGGCGGTGTGACAGAACGCCTTAAGTAAATGGGTTGCGTATTTCTTATAATTCGAGCTTTTGGGATTTCGGGGCGCGTAGGCCCGGTGGCATACTGGTTGGCTTTACTGCCAAACCTCGATGCGGAGGCTGGCACAAGAGGAAAAGAAACTTCGCAACCGGACAATCCCTTACGTAAAGGTGCAATGGAGTAACCTTGAGGAGCACAAGGCGACTTGGAGGCTTAAGACGGAGATGAGAGAACGTTTCCAGAATCGTTTAGCAAGGGTTGAGGTTAAGTTTCGAGGACGAAACTTTTTATAAAGTGTGAGTGGTGTAGTGATTCGGCTTTTACATGTATTTGTGACTCACATGTTAATTAATTACGCCCTTTAAGTAGAATAAAATTATCTAATGTTTGAAAGTCGGTCGGTGTGTGGTGCGGGTATTTTTCTGTTGAAGGGCTCGGAAAATGAAGACCGACAGTGTGATCGGATCGGGAATCCGATGTACGGATCTCCCGGAATGGGGTTTCTAAGATCGCGGTGACTTAAGGTGCGCATCGAAATTCGTGTAAAATATCCGGCATGCTTTTTGAGGAAGTTTGGATATTCCGTGTGATTAATTAATTAAGGAATTAATTAATCGGTGACGAGAAATTAATTTGGGAATTTATTTTCTATGATTATTTAATTAGGAAATTAAATAATCGGTGACTAGGATTTAAAAAGGTGGGGTTTATCTCGTGGGATTAGATATTTATTGTTAAGAGATAAATATCCGGATATTCGAGGGTTTTTCCTTTTTACGTACGTGTAATAAAAGGAAAATAAAAGAATAAAATAAAAGAGGAAATTAAATTAATAAGAGGATAATTAAATCCCGTTACCGGAAGGAAAACCCTAATTTAAAATACCGCCTTCTCAAACCCTCCTCTTTCGTGCGTACCGAAAACCAAACGAAACCCTAGTTTGAAAAGAGAGGGAGAATGCGGAGGAACCCGATCGCCCCGATTGACGTCCGGAGACCGGAGAACAAGACGCCGTCATCTACGGGGAGCTGATCCGGATCTCCAACGCCGCGAGAACCAAGATCGGTTCTTTAGTTCCGATAAATTAAGGTTAGTGATCATCGTTACGTTTGTCAAATTAATCGGGGGTTTTCCGTGTTCTTGTAAGGTCGTTTTAATTGGTACATCGATCGCGGATTTTCGTCGGATTTTGATCCATGTTTTATTCTCGTTCTTGATCGAGGGTGATCGATGGTTTTTATCGAGTTTAATCGATGATTTTTAATCGGTTTCTTTTTATCGGGCTTCCGATCGACGTTTTGGTTGTCCGTCGAACGTTGGTTTAGTCATTAGAATTATCGTGTATTTATTCGGGAATTTTTGGGGATGTTTCGTTGGAACATAGTGGGTTAATGGGAGGTCGCCGCCGCCGTTGTTAAACGAGAGGCTGCCGCCGTCGTTACCATGGTCGCGGGGTATTCGCCGGAGTCGCACGGGAGCGAAAACGGAGAAGAAATCGCGAAACGGGAGCGAAAACGGCGAAGAAAACCGCGAAATTAGGGTTTACTGTGCTTGTCCGTACAGCGCGGTCCACGGGTCGTCGGAAGCACAAGACCCGGCGCATGGTTTCGTGCACCGGCCCGGCCCAAGGCGCGCGGTGCACGCCTCATGCGTGCACCCGGCGCATGCCGCACGGCCACCCGACGCGCAGACCCGGTGCACGCCTCGCGCGTGCACCGGCCCGGCCCAAGACGCGCGGTGCACGCCTCCTGCGTGCACCCGGCGCATGCCGTACGGCCGCCCGATGCGCAGACCCGGTCCACGGTTGCCCCTGTGCACCACCCGACAGCCCAAAGTTCGGTGGCTCCGTTTGGGTCCGTTTTTCCACCGTTTTGAGCGCCGTTTTCGCCGTTGGGATCATTATTTTCGTGGCTTTCTTGGCATGGCCACCTAGGATCTTTTTGGTCACTGTTTTATTATGTCGGGTGCTAATTTCGCCGACGCTCCGCGCCTCGACGAAATCGTCGGGGGCGCGCCGTCGGGTCTTTTTCTCATCTTTTTGCCGTCGGGGTCTTCCCGGTTTAATCATTGATGTCCCGAGTTGGCTACCGGTTGAGGGTTGAGTTTTGTTGGATTTCCGCTAGCGGTTTTGGGTTCCGACGGAGTTCGCGACGAGATAGTCGCGGTCCGGTCGTTGTTAGTCTTTGATATTACTGATTTGATCTGAGTTTTCGGTTTTACTTGATGATTTTGACTCGTTGGGTTTTTGATCGACGTCGCGATCCTCTAGGCACAGTGATTTCGGTTTTTGTGGGTTTATTGTAACAGTGGTTGGGACCACTGATTTTACCTGATTAGGGTAAGGTGCTAAATGGTGCTCTTGGATATTTTTATTAGGCCGCGAGGAGTCCTGATTGGCTTAGGAGGGTCGCGGGCGCGGTCGGTTGTCTTCATTCCAGGTGGGTACAGTTGCTATAAGTGCAACAAGTGCAGTAAGTGCATCTATCATCATAAAAAGGTTCTTAATTTGTCTAACAAAGTAGATGGACAGTTTAACCTTTCGCATGAATGTATTTTATCTTATATAACAACTGTTGCAGCTGCGGTCGCGGTGCTTAATACACGCCGATCTCGGCAAGGTGTTTTCGGATGCTGCACGTACACAGGCGGAATGGCCCCCGCATGGGTGTGCTTTTCCGGAGAAGTGGTCTAAATGACCCGTGTGCCCCACGTGTGTAGGGTGGGGACCTCTTCACGACAGCTATAGGTGCCGCACTAGCCCCGTGAAGAGGTTAAAAGCATCAAAAAAGTTGTTGTGCACGAGGGGAGACTTCTGTCTCTCCGACAGGTACTCTGGGGTTGGTGCCCAGCTTAATTATGTACAGAGTTTAGCGAAAGGTTCCGGTGTAATCGGTTTGCTCTTTATTCCTTGTTGATATTTAGACATCTACTTTGTTTGTCACTGACTTTACCCACTCCGTGACAGGTTCGACTAGGTGCGTTAGCCGGGATGGCGGTGAGACTGCGTCGCGAGGACCATAGTCAGGATATCTTGGGTTTATCTCATTTCTTTTATGCTTTTATTAGTTAATTTGCTTTGTGGATTATATTAGTTGTGGACAATTAATTGTTAGCACTGTG
Source organism: Tillandsia fasciculata (assembly GCA_029168755.2). NCBI lineage: Eukaryota > Viridiplantae > Streptophyta > Magnoliopsida > Poales > Bromeliaceae > Tillandsia > Tillandsia fasciculata. Next base: position 32,747 of record JAQOTM010001276.1, on the reverse strand, counting down.
GATGGGATGTACTTATATGATTTAGCTATTTTTGGTGATGTTTTCATGTGCGGCATGTTTTGATGAAAAACCAAACGATTTCGAAAACGTTTTCCCAAATCGGAGTGCCCTGTGGGCACAGATTTTACAACCCCTGGTTTTATCCTTTCTAAACGGTGATGCTGCTTCAATGTTTTAAAGGTGTCGGGTGGACACCGGTTCTTAAAACAGTAGCTAAATGAATGTTCTCTGATTGGTGATGTATGCCTACTGCATGGTTGATGGTTGGTTGTTGATGTTGTAAATGGGACGCCGTGCATATACAAAGGAGACTCTGCCCATTGGCAGAGTGAATTTGTGTATGTGGCGGTCTGACACGCACCGGGGATGAGGTTTATGTCCATTTATTAAGAAAAAAAAATTATACACGCACTTTTCCGCTTGGCTTGACTAAAAAACCCTCGGGGGCGTGACAGATTAAATGGTATCAGAGAAAAACAACCATAACCACAGTAGACGGTGACCCACATCCACAGTGTATGATGCCACAAGCAAATTGGACATGAGATAACCAAGGTGTAGGTGCGGTAGTACGTGAGAGTACGGGGAAAAAGGGGAATTTAGTTCCGGTGTGTCTGTAGGTCATGGTGCTAGACCAATTAGGTCTAGGGGTGACTTGGTTTCTTTGTATACAGCAAATAATGGCCCGAAATGGGTTATCAGCGGAGAACGCAGGGGCAAAAAGTACGGTGCGAACAGCGGCGGAGTGTCAGTTTCTTCGACAACGGCTACAAGAGATGGCCGGGCAGTTAGCAACCCTTATGGAACAGATGTGATAGTGGGTACAATAGTCGACTGCACCAGTGGAGGTCGCCCAGGCTTCTCTGCCCGGACCAGCCGCACCAGCAACTTTGGGACCTACGCTGGGAGCCGTTATTGGAGACCCCTTGAGGGAGAGACGACCGACCCTTGGGTCGTACGAAAACAGGTAGATACCATAGAAAGGCTCCTCGAAGCTTTGCTAATGGAGGAAGGTGAATGGGTCCCTTTGCATAGTTAGGACTGGAAGTGGTGCCAGCGGGCACGGCCGCACAACTCTTGACCCTGGTGATCAGACCTACCCTGCTGGACAGGATTGTGAAAGGGCAATTGACCGATGGCCAGCTACGACTGGTGCGAGACAGAATGTTCTCGGAGCAAGGCGGAGTTTCTATAACTGACTCAGATGATGTAATAATGGTGCCGGGGACGAATCTGTGTACCCGATAAGCTAGAAACGAGGGAAGAGAATCTAGCAAAAGTATGTCATACCTCCTATACCGTGCACCCCGGAGGTACAAAGAGGTGCAAGGATCTGTGGCAGACCTTCAGGTGGCCCAAATCGAAAGAGCGATGTGGCACAATTTGTAGCGCAATATTGGGTGTGCCAACAGGTGAAAGCGAAACATCAGCGGGGGAAACAGACGCTTCGGCTTACGTGGGAGGTAGTAACAGAAAAGACCTCGCGCAAAGAGTAATCTTGGTCGCGACCCCAGAAGAACCCTTAGAAGTAAATACTTTGAACTTTCCTGCCAAATAAGGAGGTGAAGACTTAGTTGTCTTATGTGTTGGCTATTTAGTTAAGGGTTAAATAGGTCCAACTTCTTGCCTCGTGACAATAGATCCAAGGGACTCACGAGTTGAGTTGGGTGAGCCTAGTAAGTTGAGTAGGGCTGCGGTCCACAATAGACCTAACGGTAAAAGGCCCAACAATAGACCCGAGGCGTTGTAACAGTACGCCTTAAGCGTCCAGGTGGGGGTTGAGTCAGGTCAAGATCGGTGGCGGTGTGATAGAACGCCTTAAGTAAATGGGTTGCGTATTTCTTATAATTCGAGCTTTTGGGATTTCGGGGCGCGTAGGCCTGATGGCATACTGGTTGGCTTTACTGCCAAACCTCGATGCGGAGGCTGGCACAGGAGGAAAAGAAACTTCGCAACCGGACAATCCCTTACGTAAAGGTGCAATGGAGTAATCTTGAGGAGCACAAGGCGACTTGGAGGCTTAAGACGGAGATGAGAGAACGTTTCCAGAATCGTTTAGCAAGGGTTGAGGTGAAGTTTCGAGGACGAAACTTTTTATAAAGTGTGAGTGGTGTAGATATTCGGCTTTTACATGTATTTGTGACTCACATGTTAATTTATTACGCCCTTTAAGTAGATAAAATTATCTAATGTTTGAAAGTCGGTCGGTGTGTGGTGCGGGTATTTTTCTGTTGAAGGGCTCGGAAAATGAAGACCGACAGTGCGATCGGATCGGGAATCCGATGTACGGATCTCCCGGTATGGGGTTTCTAAGATCGCGGTGACTTAAGGTGCGCATCGAAATTCGTGTAAAATATCCGGCATGCTTTTTGAGGAAGTTTGGATATTCCGTGTGATTAATTAATTAAGGAATTAATTAATCGGTGACGAGAAATTAATTTGGGAATTTATTTCCTATGATTATTTAATTAGAAAATTAAATAATCGGTGACTAGGATTTAAAAAGGTGGGGTTTATCTCGTGGGATTAGATATTTATTGTTAAGAGATAAATATCCGGATATTCGTGGGTTTTTCCTTTTTACGTACGTATAATAAAAGAAAAATAAAAGAATAAAATAAAAGAGGAAATTAAATTAATAAGAGGATAATTAAATCCCGTTACCGGAAGGAAAATCCTAATTTAAAATACCGCCTTCTCAAACCCTCCTCTTTCGTGCGTACCGAAAACCAAACGAAACCCTAGTTTGAAAAGAGAGGGAGAATGCGGAGGAACCCGATCGCCCCGATTGACGTCCGGAGACCGGAGAACAAGACGCCGTCATCTACGGGGAGCGGATCCGGATCTCCAACGCCGCGAGAACCAAGATCGGTTCTTTAGTTCCGATGAATTAAGGTTAGTGATCATCGTTACGTTTGTCAAATTAATCGGGGGTTTTCCGTGTTCTTGTAAGGTCGTTTTAATTGGTACATCGATCGCGGATTTTCGTCGGGTTTTGATCCATGTTTTATTCTCGTTCTTGATCGAGGGTGATCGATGGTTTTTATCGAGTTTAATCGATGATTTTTAATCGGTTTCTTTTTATCGGGCTTCCGATCGACGTTTTGGTTGTCCGTCGATCGTTGGTTTAGTCATTAGAATTATCGTGTATTTATTCGGGAATTTTTGGGGATGTTTCGTTGGAACATAGTGGGTTAACGGGAGGTCGCCGCCGCCGTTGTTAAACGAGAGGCCGCCGCCGTCGTTACCATGGTCGCGGGGTCTTCGCCGGAGTCGCACGGGAGCGAAAACGGAGAAGAAATCGCGAAACGGGAGCGAAAACGGCGAAGAAAACCGCGAAATTAGGGTTTACTGTGCTTGTCCGTACAGCGCGGTCCACGGGTCCAGGCGTGCACCCGGTGCACGCCCGCAGCGTCGGAAGCACAAGACCCGGCGCACGGTTTCGTGCACCGGCCCAGCCCAAGGCGCGCGGTGCACGCCTCATGCGTGCACCCGGCGCATGCCGCACGGCCACCCGACGCGCAGACCCGGTGCACGCCTCGCGCGTGCACCGGCCCGGCCCAAGACGCGCGGTGCACGCCTCCTGCGTGCACCCGGCGCATGCCGTACGGCCGCCCGATGCGCAGACCCGGTCCACGGTTGCCCCTGTGCACCACCCGACAGCCCAAAGTTCGGTGGCTCCGTTTGGGTCCGTTTTTCCACCGTTTTGAGCGCCGTTTTCGCCGTTGGGATCATTATTTCCGTGGCTTTCTTGGCATGGCCACCTAGGATCTTTTTGGTCACTGTTTTATTATGTCGGGTGCTAATTTCGCCGACGCTCCGCGCCTCGACGAAATCGTCGGGGGCGCGCCGTCGGGTCTTTTTCTCATCTTTTTGCCGTCGGGGTCTTCCCGGTTTAATCATTGATGTCCCGAGTTGGCTACCGGTTGAGGGTTGAGTTTTGTTGGATTTCCGCTAGCGGTTTTGGGTTCCGACCGAGTTCGCGACGAGATAGTCGCGGTCCGGTCGTTGTTAGTCTTTGATATTACTGATTTGATCTGAGTTTTCGGTCTTACTTGATGATTTTGACTCGTTGGGTTTTTGATCGACGTCACGATCCTCTAGGCACAGTGATTTCGGTTTTTGTGGGTTTATTGTAACAGTGGTTGGGACCACTGATTTTACCTGATTAGGGTAAGGTGCTAAATGGTGCTCTTGGATATTTTTAGTAGGCCGCGAGGAGTCCTGATTGGCTTAGGAGGGTCGCGGGCGCGGTCGGTTGTCTTCATTCCAGGTGGGTACAGTTGCTATAAGTGCAACAAGTGCAGTAAGTGCATCTATCATCATAAAAAGGTTCTTAATTTGTCTAACAAAGTAGATGGACAGTTTAACCTTTCGCATGAATGTATTTTATCTTATATAACAACTGTTGCAGCTGCGGTCGCGGTGCTTAATACACGCCGATCTCGGCAAGGTGTTTTCGGATGCTGCACGTACACAGGCGGAATGGCCCCCGCATGGGTGTGCTTTTTCGGAGAAGTGGTCTAAATGACCCGTGTGCCCCACGTGTGTAGGGTGGGGACCTCTTCACGACAGCTATAGGTGCCGCACTAGCCCCGTGAAGAGGTTAAAAGCATCAAAAAAGGTGTTGTGCACGAGGGGAGACTTCTGTGTCTCCGACAGGTACTCTGGAGTTGGTGCCCAGATTAATTATGTACAGAGTTTAGCGAAAGGTTCCGGTGTAATCGGTTTGCTCTTTATTCCTTGTTGATATTTAGACATCTACTTTGTTTGTCACTGACTTTACCCACTCCGTGACAGGTTCGACTAGGTGCGTTAGCCGGGATGGCGGTGAGACTGCGTCGCGAGGACCATAGTCAGGATATCTTGGGTTTATCTCATTTCTTTTATGCTTTTATTAGTTAATTTGCTTTGTGGATTATATTAGTTGTGGACAATTAATTGTTAGCACTGTGGATGGGATGTACTTATATGATTTAGCTATTTTTGGTGATGTTTTCATGTGCGGCATGTTTTGATGAAAAACCAAACGATTTCGAAAACGTTTTCCCAAATCGGAGTGCCGTGTGGGCACAGATTTTACAACCCCTGGTTTTATCCTTTCTAAACGGTGATGTTGCTTCAATGTTTTAAAGGTGTCGGGTGGACACCGGTTCTTAAAACAGTAGCTAAATGAATGTTCTCTGATTGGTGATGTATGCCTACTGCATGGTTGATGGTTGATTGTTGATGTTGTAAATGGGACGCCGTGCATATACAAAGGAGACTCTGCCCGTTGGCAGAGTGAATTTGTGTATGTGGCGGTCTGACACGCACCGGGGATGAGGTTTATGTCCATTTATTAAGAAAAAATAATTATACACGCACTTTTTCGCTTGGCTTGACTAAAAAACCCCCGGGGGCGTGACAGATTAAATGGTATCAGAGAAAAACAACCATAACCACAGTAGACGGTGACCCACATCCACAGTGTATGATGCCACAAGCAAATTGGACATGAGATAACCAAGGTGTAGGTGCGGTAGTACGTGAGAGTACGGGGAAAAAGGGGAATTTAGTTCCGGTGTGTCTGTAGGTCATGGTGCTAGACCAATTAGGTCTAGGGGTGACTTGGTTTCTTTGTATACAGCGAATAATCGCCCGAAATGGGTTATCAGCGGAGAACGCAGGGGCAAAATGTACGGTGCGAACAGCGGCGGAGTGTCAGTTTCTTCGACAACGGCTACAAGAGATGGCCGGGCAGTTAGCAACCCTTATGGAACAGATGTGATAGTGGGTGCAATAGTCGACTGCACCAGTGGAGGTCGCCCAGGCTTCTCTGCCCGGACCAGCTGTCACGCCCCAGGGTCAAAACTGCGACCTGGGCTCGCTAACAGATCCGCCATCTGTACGGAAACTGCCGTACAGACGAAGCGTCTAACCTGCAAAAGATAGAACTACAGCTATACAGATATCAGAGCGGGTAATAAAAGCTGTAATATAAAATCTCACTACTAAAAGCTGAACATAAATACAAGTCTATCTCCCGAATACAAGATGATACAAGTAGAAAACAACCTATACAACATCTACAAATCCACAGGGGAGATAGCTAAGACTAGAAAATCAATACATGATCAACTCCCACAGTCCGGGATGGTACATCTACCTCACTCTAAAGTAATAATGCTGGTAGGGAACTATCACGCGACTCCCTGTCCTCGGTCCGTCAAGCCAGCTCGGGCAGGAACGGAAGAAAGCCTCAGCAACCTGTCACCGACAGAGGGTGTGAGAACTACATCCTACAGTAGCTCTCAGTGGGTACCGTCTCCAAGAACCACGGTCTGCCCACTAAGTCTACTAGAGGCATAAGATAACAGAAAAAGACTATGATAATGAAATAAGCTGGAAAAGTATCTACAGCTATCTTGCCTCTATCTACTATGCTCAATAAGAAAGAGAACACAGATGATGGTATGCACCCACTCACTACTGACAACATGTCCCAAGTACTATGCCATCACTCACCCAATGTCACCCAATCTCAATGACTGTCCCACTTTGGACCAGTCAAACAAGCCTGCACTCACCTACTGCCACTACGCCAAACAGGACTTGGTCTTACGTAGGGTGTCCCTCAAGGACTATCTCAATCTCAAGCGAACTCTAGTGTATCAACTAGTCGCATCATCGCAGCCTCGTCAGGCTCGGTATCATCATCGCACCCGGGGCGTAGCTCGAGGGGAGCGACCCCAACGAACTCAAGTATCACAAGTATCTCATAACTGGCATGAAATGCCAGGCTCAGCAGGCTATAATCCACGATCAAACATATCGGTATCTCGATGCTCAAAGCACAACTCAGTCGGAGAACCCTCCACGACTCAACCTCACAACACAACTCACTCAAGAAGGTACTACTCAGCTGGGACCGCCGTCACTCCATACGGCTCCCACAACGACACCCCACTCATAGACGAGCAGAGCCGACTGACGCGGCAAGGTCCGAGAATCCCGATAGACCGGTGTCTAGAACCCCAATCAAACAAGAACAGACTCTAGGCTCAACCTATCGAAGTTCTCGATCCTTTACCGTTCAGGGATTCGGCCCCTCTCGGTTAAAGTGGGCAACTATCTCAACTCAAACTCATAACTCACGGCTGGAGATGCTCCACCGCTAGAACTGCACAGAGTCCGAAACCCCGGGAGTCTACTACCTACGACCCCAATCAAACAAGAACCGGCTATAGGTGTCGCCTCCCGTTGTTTTCGGCCCAAGACGAAATCAGCCCTTAGAACCCAGATCCCCCGCCCTGGCGGATGAGGGAATTTAGTAAAAAGATGACCTTTATAACGAAATATCATTTCTCCTCAACCCCCTTGGGGTGAGGGTAAAATTTACCCTTTGAAAACTATCTTAAATTGAGAAAAACCAGCTTTTATGGATTTTAGTTCTTGAGAAAATCAGTTGAAAACGAGTTTGTTTCCCGAACTCCCAAGGGTGACACCTTCGCCCAATCAAACAAGAACAAGCTCCGGCGACCCTTAGGAATACGGAAGGAAAACACTGGTATACCAAAATCATGAGAGTTCAAAAGCATTCTGGGTTCAAGGTCCTGGTAACTCACGTACCCCACGATCACAACGTGGTAGTGACGAGAAAACGATGCAACAACTAGGAATCCGGGACCACCGTTTACTCTAAACGGTTCCCAAACCACCAACACTGGCCTAACACAGCCACCAGACCCCACTCAGCCCCCAGGCCCGAGTGAAACACCCATCCCACAAAACTCTGACCACTCGGCCCACTACCCGGGCGAGGAACCCTATGTCCAGAAGGAAATGCAGTGTGTGGAATGTCTAAAGCATAATAGAACCTAGCCCAGATTAAGGTTCTCTATTGGTCTGGTTGAATACATGCAACATATGACGGGGGTGCTAGTCAAGTTCCAAGAAACACTTAAACTAGCATGCAATCCTATCATAATAGAATTAGAAGGAAGTCCGTAGACTTGGAGAGAAAACCAACCCACCTCTGATCGCCCCCAATTGCTTGTCGACACTTGCAATTGGGCTCAGCGGGCTTACCTGGTCTCCACGAGGTCCGCACGCAACCCGAAGTACGATGCCGGAACCCGCACGCAAAACGGAGTCACAAGGTCGCGTCCCAGTCAGATGCTAAAACTACACTGCAAACTGCCAGGAAAGAAGAAATCGCAAAATCAGTCAAAACGGTCGAAAACCAAGCATCCGGCGACGAAAAACAGCCTCCATTAGCGAAAAACAGCGCGCGGCGCGAAAACAGCCCTTCATCGGCGAAAAACAGCGCACGGCGCGAAAAACAGCCTTCATCGGCGAAAAACAGCCTCCGTCGGAGAAAAACAGACTCCGACAGCGAAAACAGCGGTCGACGGCGAAAAACAGCGGTCGACGGCGAAAAACAGCTCGCGGCGGTGAAAACAGCGGTCGACGGCGAAAAACAGCGGTCGACGGCGAAAAACAGCTCGCGGCGGCGAAAACAGCGGTCGACGGCGAAAAACAGCGGTCGACGGCGAAAAACAGCGGTCGACGGCGAAAAACAGCTCGCGGCGGCGAAAACAGCGGTCGACGGCGAAAAACAGCGGTCGACGGCGAAAAACAGCTCGCGGCGGCGAAAACAGCGGTCGACGGCGAAAAACAGCTGTCGACGGCGAAAAACAGCTCGCGGCGGCGAAAACAGCGGTCGACGGCGAAAAACAGCGGTCGACGGCGAAAAACAGCGGTCGACGGCGAAAAACAGCTGTCGACGGCGAAAAACAGCTCGCGGCGGCGAAAACAGCGGTCGACGGCGAAAAACAGCGGTCGACGGCGAAAAACAGCTCGCGGCGGCAAAAACAGCGGTCGACGGCGAAAAACAGCTGTCGACGGCGAAAAACAGCTCGCGGCGGCGAAAACAGCGGTCGACGGCGAAAAATAGCGGTCGACGGCGAAAAACAGCGGTCGACGGCGAAAAACAGCTATCGACGGCGAAAAACAGCTCGCGGCGGCGAAAACAGCGGTCGACGGCGAAAAACAGCGGTCGACGGCGAAAAACAGCTCGCGGCGGCGAAAACAGCGGTCGACGACGAAAAACAGCTGTCGACGACGAAAAACAGCTCGCGGCGGCGAAAAACGGCCTCCGACGGCGAAAAAACGGCCTCCGTCGGCGAAAAACGGCCTCCGTCGGCGAAAAATGGCCTCCGTCAGCGAAAAACGGCATCCGACGGCGAAACCGGCCTCCGTCGGCGGAAAAACGGGGCCGGCACGCAAATCGAGGCATCGACGAAGTCCCGGGGCACGCCAAGCGACGATGACGGAAGCCGCGCGACCCAAGGAACCGGCCGCGAGGAGCAGGGGCCCGCCGCGCGACGCCGGAGTGCGCCGCGCGGTGCCCAGCGGCGCTGCGCGCGGCGCCCAGCGGCGCTGCGCGCGGCGCCCAGCGGCACTGCGCGCAGCGCGCAGCAGCGCTGCGCGCGCAGCCCGCCGCGCGCAGCCCGCTGCGCGCAGCGGTGCGCGCCCGCGCAGGCCCGCGCAGGCCCGCGCGCGCCCTCGCAGTCCCGCGCGGCCCGCGGCGCCCGCGCAGGCCCGCGCGCGCCCGCGCAGGCCCGCGCGGCCCGCGGGGCCTGCGCGCGGCCCCTGCCGCGCGCGCGCCTGCGCGCGGCCAGGCAGCGCCGCGCGCAGCGGCGACGAAAAAAAATTAAAAAAATTTAAAAAAATTCTAAAAAAAATCCCAGAAATTTTAAAATAATTTTTACAACTTAATAAGCTCCAAAATTTTTCAAAAAAAATCTCAAAGCATTAAAATTTTCCCAAAAATCCATTTTTTGCATTTAAAATCAACAAAAAATTTCCAAAGCTCCATGAAAATCCAAAGTCCCAATAAAATGCTCCAATAAAATTATCAGGGCCCCAAAATAATTTCCAAAGCTCAAAAACTCAAACATAAATTCCACAAAATTAAATACACCTATTTACCAACCTTGAAGAAGCTCGATGCTCGCCCACGAGCTCCAACGGCCACCAAGGGGATGTCCCAAACCAAGAAAACTCGAGTCCCACACTTCATCTTCTTCCTCTCCTTCCTCTTCTTCCCTTTTCTCCCTTTCTTTTTCCTTCTTTCTCTTTTCCTTTCTTCCTTCTCTCTTTGTTTCCTGTTCGTGAAGCTTCAGAGGAGGTGGTGATGGTGGTAGGTAGTGGAGGTGAGCCTATCTCAAGGTAAGGTCACCTCCCAAAGCTACAAACCCTTTATTAATTAAGACCAAAGATAATTAACTCTTAATTAATTAGTAGTAGCTTAAATTAAAATATTAAACACAGCCTCTAATGCCAAAACCCCACAGCCACCTCCACTGCCACCCAACCAAGAGCTCACAAAATTAGTAATCCATCAATTATATTATTAAAATAATCCAAAAAGGCCCTATTCAACTCACTTTTTGCCTTCGGGCCCTCCGCCGCTGCCCGGAACCACCCGAACCCCGCTGTAAAACGAAAGTACACGCGTCCACAACTTTTTCTCTTCAAAAAGCTCATCCGTTGAGTCGGGGTGCTCAATTCAAAAACCGGCTCCGAAACTGTCAGTTCCGACTCACTTTTTGCCCTCGGATCCTTCGCGTCAGTCCGGAACCTTCCGAACTTCGCTGTAAACTGAATATATACCTGCTCCAAGTATTCCCGAATTTCCGACGCTCCACTGTGAAGTCGATAATTCCCAAATCTCATCCACAATCGGCATACAAAGCCCGGAAAAATACCGAATGAGCTGGAGCTTCTGCGTTGATCCAAATCAACCCGGCATCAACTGTAAACTCAGATGCAACATGTCCGAGGCAATCTCACCACTCCAGACCATCATATGTGGTCGGCGCGCTGTCCGAAGTCCCGGTACTCTACACCAGCCGCACCAGCAACTTTGGGACCTACGCTGGGAGCCGTTATTGGAGACCCCTTGAGGGAGAGACGACCGACCCTTGGGTCGTAGGAAAACAGGTAGATACCATGGAAAGGCTCGTCGAAGCTTTGCTAATGGAGGAAGGTGAATGGGTCCCTTTGGCAGTCCTTTTTCTTGAGGGAGACACCCGCAAGTGGTGGAAGACGGTGCGCCCGGACCCTTCGGAGGGCACCGCCCTTCCATCTTGGACCACGTTCCGAGGAAAACTGTTTGGGGCATTTCTCTCCGACAGCATCAAATGGCAGATGGAAGGTGACCTGAAGCTCATCAAGCAAGGAAGTTGGATGGCTATAGGATATCAACGGGCATTTGTGAGGTTGATCAAATGTGTTCCCTTTGTTATAAGAGATGAATCTCACAAGGCCCGTCCTTTTGTGAATGGCTTATGGAGCGACTTCTTCAAGGTGGTGCAAACGGCGGGTTTGCACACCTTCCAGGAGGTGGTCGATAGAGCCACCGCGGTGGAGTGGGGATTTACGATTTCTCGAGCCCGACGGGAGAGCTCAGGACACAGCAAGGATAAGAAACGAACCCGGCCAAACTTCGGAAGAGAGCATACCAAGGGGAGCCGGCCTCCTAAAAACTCGAGATTGCAACAAGGAACCAAGAATGCGCCGACAGGAGAACAATGGTCGGTGGACAAGTCTTGCATTACTTGCGATGGAATACACCAAGTGACCGAACGTCCCCAGAAGCAAGACCATTGTTTTCAAAGTGGCAAACCGGGGCACTATCGTTGCAACTGCCCCTCGGAAATGGGGATATCATCCGTAGCAGCATCTCCACCTTCGTCTCAGCAACCGGGAGGAGGGAGAGTCTATACGATGACCCACCAGGGGACGGACCCATAGAGCACGATGTAGTAGGTAATACTCGAGTTTCAGATCATCGTGCTAGAACTTTTGTGTCAACGTGTAAGCGTCCCACTCTTCCATTAAAGGTTATCGGTGTAGCGCTTGGGGTCGACAGTTGCGGCAATCTTTAAGCGGTAATTGATTGCTTAAAGTCCCAAGCGAGTCTCCGGGAACCGGACTTACCGAAACTTGTAAACTTAGCTTGTAGGAACGCCTTCTGCTCGCCTTTCTTTGTTGCGGGCAAGGAGCTTGGTAGAAGGCAGTCGAGTAGCGTTCACGAGTACCGTATGGGTCTCGACACGAGAAGGACAAGTACTCCTCTATCTCGGATAGATGACCTACGCGATCAACTACAAGGGGGAAATAGCATTCCCAAGGATTGATCTGCGGTCCGGCTAACGCCAGCCTAGAGTCCGGGGTAATGACACACTGAAAACAGACCTGCGAGCTCGGAATGGTCAAGATGAGTTTACGGTTATACCGTTTAGACTCGTTAACGCACCAGTGGTGCTCTTGGGCATGAGGAAAAGGATACTCAAGCCCTTCTTAGACCGGTCGGTGATGGTCTTTTGGTGGACGTTTCGATCTACTCTCGCACAGACAAGGGGTATGGGGAACACTTGCGAGTAATCCCCCAGACCCTCTGGGATCAGAAACCATATGCCAAAACTTATAAAGTGTGAGTTATGGTCCGCGAGGGGGACTTTTGGGGCATATCGTTTCGGTGTCTGGAATTACAGTGGATCCAAGGAGGATTGAATCAAGGATCAACTGGGCTCGACCAACAGCGATAATGGAAATTCGAAGCTTCTTGGGTCTGGCAGGGTATTACAGACATTTTGAGGAAGGCTTCTCCAAGATAGTAATGCCCCTGACTCGCCTGACCCGAAAAAGGGAGAAGTTTGTCTGGACTGATCAATGCCAGAAGAGTTTTGAGGGACTCAAAGTCAGGTTGACGCAGGCCCCGGTGCTCTCTCAACCGGAGCCTGGTGAAGACTTTGAGGATTATTGTGAGGCGTGCTTATGCAACGGAGTGAGGTCATAGCCTACGCGTTAAGGCAACTCAAGGAGTACGAGAGAAACTACCCCGTGCACGATCGGGAGCTTGCAGCGGTCGTGTTCGTCCTCAAACTGTGGTGTCACTATTCGTACGGTACACATGGCAATGTGTACTCCGATCATCAGAGCCTCAAGTACCTCTTCACTCAGAGGGAGTTGAATTTGCGGCAAAGGCGGTGGCTCGAGTTACTAAAGGACTATGATCTAACCATCCACTACCACTTCAGGAAGGCGAATGTGGTGGCTGACGCCTGGAGCCGCAAGGGACAGGCATAAGGAGCAGGTGGAAGTGCTATCATCCAGCAGGACCGTTCGATTGCATAGTTAGGACTGGAAGTGGTGCCAGCGGGCACGGCCGCACAACTCTTGACCCTGGTGATCAGACCTACCCTGCTGGACAGGATTGTGAAAGGGCAATTGACCGATGGCCAGCTACGACTGGTGCGAGACAGAATGTTCTCGGAGCAAGGCGGAGTTTCTATAACTGACTCAGATGATGTAATAATGGTGCCGGGGACGAATCTGTGTACCCGATAAGCTAGAAACGAGGGAAGAGAATCTAGCAAAAGTATGTCATACCTCCTATACCGTGCATCCCGGAGGTACAAAGAGGTGCAAGGATCTGTGGCAGACCTTCAGGTGGCCCAAATCGAAAGAGCGATGTGGCACAATTTGTAGCGCAATATTGGGTGTGCCAACAGGTGAAAGCGAAACATCAGCGGGGGAAACAGACGCTTCGGCTTACGTGGGAGGTAGTAACAGAAAAGACCTCGCGCAAAGAGTAATCTTGGTCGCGACCCCAGAAGAACCCTTAGAAGTAAATACTTTGTACTTTCCTGCCAAATAAGGAGGTGAAGACTTAGTTGTCTTATGTGTTGGCTATTTAGTTAAGGGTTAAATAGGTCCAACTTCTTGCCTCGTGACAATAGACCCAAGGGACTCACGAGTTGAGTTGGGTGAGCCTAGTAAGTTGAGTAGGGCTGCGGTCCACAATAGACCTAACGGCAAAAGGCCAAACAATAGACCCGAGGCGCTGTAACAGTACGCCTTAAGCGTCCAGGAGGGGGTTGAGTCAGGTCAAGATCGGTGGCGGTGTGACAGAACGCCTTAAGTAAATGGGTTGCGTATTTCTTATAATTCGAGCTTTTGGGATTTCGGGGCGCGTAGGCCCGGTGGCATACTGGTTGGCTTTACTGCCAAACCTCGATGCGGAGGCTGGCACAGGAGGAAAAGAAACTTCGCAACCGGACAATCCCTTACGTAAAGGTGCAATGGAGTAATCTTGAGGAGCACAAGGCGACTTGGAGGCTTAAGACGGAGATGAGAGAACGTTTCCAGAATCGTTTAGCAAGGGTTGAGGTAATGTTTCGAGGACGAAACTTTTTATAAAGTGTGAGTGGTGTAGTGATTCGGCTTTTACATGTATTTGTGACTCACATGTTAATTAATTACGCCCTTTAAGTAGAATAAAATTATCTAATGTTTGAAAGTCGGTCGGTGTGTGGTGCGGATATTTTTCTGTTGAAGGGCTCGGAAAATGAAGACCGACAGTGCGATCGGATCGGGAATCCGATGTACGGATCTCCCGGAATGGGGTTTCTAAGATCGCGGTGACTTAAGGTGCGCATCGAAATTCGTGTAAAATATCCGGCATGCTTTTTGAGGAAGTTTGGATATTCCGTGTGATTAATTAATTAAGGAATTAATTAATCGGTGACGAGAAATTAATTTGGAAATTTATTTCCTATGATTATTTAATTAGGAAATTAAATAATCGGTGACTAGGATTTAAAAAGGTGGGGTTTATCTCGTGGGATTAGATATTTATTGTTAAGAGATAAATATTCGGATATTCGTGGGTTTTTTCTTTTTACGTACGTATAATAAAAGGAAAATAAAAGAATAAAATAAAAGAGAAAATTAAATTAATAAGAGGATAATTAAATTCCGTTACCGGAAGAAAAACCCTAATTTAAAATACCGCCTTCTCAAACCCTCCTCTTTCGTGCGTACCGAAAACCAAACGAAACCCTAGTTTGAAAAGAGAGGGAGAATGCGGAGGAACCCGATCGCCCCGATTGACGTCCGGAGACCGGAGAACAAGACGCCGTCATCTACGGGGAGCGGATCCGGATCTCCAACGCCACGAGAACCAAGATCGGTTCTTTAGTTCCGATAAATTAAGGTTAGTGATCATCGTTACGTTTGTCAAATTAATCGGGGGTTTTCCGTGTTCTTGTAAGGTCGTTTTAATTGGTATATCGATCGCGGATTTTCGTCGGGTTTTGATCCATGTTTTATTCTCGTTCTTGATCGAGGGTGATCGATGGTTTTTATCGAGTTTAATCGATGATTTTTAATCGGTTTCTTTTTATCAGGCTTCCGATCGACGTTTTGGTTGTCCGTCGATCGTTGGTTTAGTCATTAGAATTATCGTGTATTTATTCGGGAATTTTTGGGGATGTTTCGTTGGAACATAGTGGGTTAACGGGAGGTCGCCGCCGCCGTTGTTAAACGAGAGGCCGCCGCCGTCGTTACCATGGTCGCGGGGTCTTCGCCGGAGTCGCACGGGAGCGAAAACGGAGAAGAAATCGCGAAACGGGAGCGAAAACGGCGAAGAAAACCGCAAAGTTAGGGTTTACTGTGCTTGTCCGTACAGTGCGGTCCACGGGTCCAGGCGTGCACCCGGTGCACGCCCGCAGCGTCGGAAGCACAAGACCCGGCGCACGGTTTCGTGCACCGGCCCGGCCCAAGGCGCGCGGTGCACGCCTCATGCGTGCACCCGGCGCATGCCGCACGGCCACCCGACGCGCAGACCCGGTGCACGCCTCGCGCGTGCACCGGCCCGGCCCAAGACGCGCGGTGCACGCCTCCTGCGTGCACCCGGCGCATGCCGTACGGCCGCCCGATGCGCAGACCCGGTCCACGGTTGTCACGCCCCGGAACCCGGGCTTGCCAACAGATCCGCCATGCACACGGGATTTCCCGCGTACACGAAGCGCTGGTAATCTGCTCAGATGTTAAATGTACAATAAAAGAGCATAATACAGAGCTGAAATAGAAGAACCACATAGTATCTCAGACTGGAACTACAATAAAGCTGTAATATGTACAATAATCTCCCAGCTCACCAAAATAGTACAACCAGCTGGCGAAAGCCAGATTCAATATAAAAAGAGAATACCACAGTCTGAGAGAAGGGTACAGCGTCTATCTACAGCTCTCAGTCTCCCAGGAGATCTATCTATTCAGCGATCCCCTTACCTTGATCAGCTGCCGATGGCCCAGCAGCTCCCGCAGACGACTCTGCAAAATAAAGGAGAAGAAAGGAACAGAAAAATAACAATGGGGGGTAAGAACTACCAGATAAACCAGTAGCCTCCCCTAGTGGGCAAAAACCTCAACTCTAACGCACCCACTAGGACTACTAGAGGCAATGGGAAAAGATGAAGTGGTAAGGTAAATAAGGTACTGAATAAGGAAAACTACCACTACTATGCCTCTAAATGCAATACTGACAGAAATGACTGTATAAATGCATCAGGAAACAGTATCTGATCAAATAACCCAATCTTGTGCTACCAGTAAAACTGGTATTGCCTGCTCTGCTGTCGAACTCAAGAACTCAATAGGAGACCAGCACACAAGGCTCGAAATCCCAAGGGACCAGCACACAAGGCTCGGTCCGAAAAGCTCACCTCCGGAGTGGCACTCGAGGGGAGCGACCCACACGAGTAAAGTATCTCTGTCATCAATATCACAAGTATCTCTGTAGCACATGTCTCACAAGTATCACAATATAGCAGGACTGGATCATGACTATGATCAAAGTGGGAAAACTCCATCCACTAAAGAAAAGCCCAAACCCCAACTGATGCAATAATAAACCAGACTCAACCCCGATCTGATGCAAGGATAAACATCTGGTCGACCGCCTACTGTCCGCGGTCACCGCAATACCCCACAAATCCACAATCTAATGCAATCTCGACTACACTATCCCAAACCCCTGCTCATACCTGAGCAACAAGCATCTGGATGCAAAGGACAACAATGAAACATGTTCAAATCCCAATATGATAGTGTAGCAATAAATAGTGGCCTCACTAGATGTTCAGTCATGCATGCAAGCTGTAAAATAATGTCAAAGATTTAAAAAGATTGATTTACTGAATAAAAGTCATTTGCATGCGAGATTATAGCCTTTGTCTCAATCACAGTGTCCCAATATAAGTCATCATATCATCCGTGGGGTTATATTAATTTTTAGGAGAGTTCGTCCCATCAATTGTCACGTTAGTTCGTCCCAATTGTCATATTAGTTTATCCCAATAATTCTCATCAATTGTCATTTTAGTTTGTCCCAATAGTTCTCATCAATTGTCATATTAGTTTGTCCCAATAGTTCTCATCAATTGTTCGGTTAGTTTGTCCTGTTAGTTTGTCCCAAGGGTTCTCATCAATTGATTTTAGGGGATTTCTAGTAATCCCAGTGAGCTTGTCAAAAATGAGGTAAGCAACAACCGCCCACCTCGAGCAGCTCAAATAATACCCCAGGTAGTCTCCTGGTTGTCCACAGTCCTCAAATCCTGCAAATCAACGCTCCCGGTATAAATACAAATCCCAAAAAGTATAATATTTGCTGTTTTTCAAACAGCACGGGAAAAGAGGAATTTTTCACCTCTAAAATGAGCTCCTAAAATCTCAGAAAAATCACGGTTGCGTTCCTCGCGAAGAGTAGATCAAAATTGACTCTTTAAACGCCTCGATCTGATGCTCCTACGCCAAGATAAAAATCGGAGAAGTCGGTGCTGTCCAAAAATTACCACAGTAAAAAGGGGGGTCAAAGAGGCCTTGGGAATCATGCCAAAAGTACGAAACGGAGCAAAATGATCAACACGGAAATCGAAGCCCTACCTCTTACGGTCGCGCTGCCGCAAAAATCGTCCAAAAATTCCACCCGGTTAGCCCGCAGTGAATTTTCGACGGAACTGCGACGGGAAATGGGCCTAAAAAGAAAATCATCGCAGTGTGCCGTGTCGCAGATAACTCACTATCTGTAACTCCTAAAATTCTGAGATTGTAGAGAGAGAGAGAGGAGAGAGAGAGGAAGATTTTTCGTAGAGAGCTCAATCCTCAGATTCTCTCTCTAAGGGCTCGAAAACCGAGGTGCAAAGAGAGGGGGGTGGGGGACCTCTTATATAATGGGCCAAAGGGAATATTCCCACACGGGATCCGGATCCGAACAGGAAACACCGAAAATTGGCCAACCAAAACGCGCCATCTGTCCACAAAACAGGAAACAGCAGTGCAAGGGCCAATCAGAAATCGCCACGTGTCCACGTGGGGCGCGTGCCTGCTCCGTGCTCCGGGTTTTCCGGAAAATGTCGGCCAACGGGGTGGTGCCACGTGTCACCTTCCCACGTGTTTCTAGAAGCCGGCCAACCAATGGGAAGCTGCCACGTGGCAGCTGAAATTTTCGGTGCTCCCGGTGCACGCCCGGCCATGGACCGCGCACCAGCGCCCCTGCCCGCGCCTGCCCGCGCCTGCCCGCGCCGCGCGCCTCCGCGCTCTGCCGCTGCGCCGCCGCTGCTCCGCTGCCCGCCGCCGTGCGCCGCCGCCTGCCGCCGCTCGCCGGTTGCCGGAACAGTAATTCCGGCGGCCGGAGTTACTGTTCCGGCGTGAACAGTAACCAAGTGCCAAAAAAAATAAAGTAATATACCGTTTCGACCGTTTTCGCGCGCTGAGTCCAAATACGACATCCGTTTCGCCAAATTCTCATCCTAAATTTTGCCGAAAGCTCCCGGAAAATTCTATTTGCTCCGATTTTCGCGCAGAGTCTATTTTAAATGTCCAATTTCGATTCTACATGCTCCGTTGCACTGTACAAACTCCCCTTTGTCACTGTTTAGTTTCTGCGGAAGTCCGGATCATCACATCCTCCCCCACTAAAAAGAGTTTCGTCCTCGAAACGAGACTAACCAATCATCCTCAGTCCAAAGTCTCAAATAAGTAGGGGTGGGCGTCCCTCATCTCCGATTCAAGCTCCCATGTAGCCTCGCGCTCGTCATGATTGCTGCATTGGATTTTCACATAGGGAATGGCCCGATTGCGCAATTCTCTCACCTCTCGATCCAGAATTCGCAGTGGGCGCTCCTCATACCTCAAATCCTCGCTAATCTCGAGCGGTGTGAAGTCGATGACGTGCGATGGATCGAAGACATACTTCCTCAGAGTAGAAACGTGAAACACATCATGGACACCAGCAAGCCTCGGAGGAAGTGCAAGTCGGTAGGCAACTGGCCCGACACGCTCTAATACCTCAAAGGGTCCAATATATCGGGGGCTAAGTTTTCCACGAATGCCGAACCTCCTGATTCCTTTGGACGGCGGGACTTTCAGGAATACATGATCACCAACCTGAAACTCTAAGTCTCGTCGCCGAACATCGGCATAGCTCCTTTGTCGGCTTTGCGCGGTCTGAAGATGCTTCCGAATCACTCGGGCCTTCTCTTCTGCCTCTAACAACACATCTGGTCCCAAGGTCCGCCTTTCGCCCACGTCACTCCAATAAAGTGGTGATCGACACTTGCGTCCATACAACGCTTCAAATGGAGCCATCTGAATGCTCACTTGAAAGGTATTGTTGTACGCGAATTCAGCCAAAGATAAATGTCGAATCCACCCTCCGCCGAAATCCAGGACACATGCCCTCAACATGTCCTCCAGGATTTGTATCGTCCGCTCAGACTGCCCATCAGTCTGCGGATGAAAAGCTGTACTGAACCTGAGTTCAGTCCCCAAGGCTGTTTGCAAACTCTTCCAGAAATGCGAAACAAACCTCGGGTCTCTAAATGAACAATGGAGGCGGGTACTCCATGTAGAGTTATTTAAGGATCCACAAGGATCTAAATAGGTACTATCAAACACCTAGAGGGGGGTGAATAGGTGTAATATTATAAAAACCAATCTCAGTGCAAAAATAAGAAACAATGCGGAAAATAAAAATCAACACACCGAGATTTACGTGGAAACCCCAATCCAGGAGAAAAACCACGGGACCAACACGCAATAACAATCCACTAAGAATTGAAGAATAACAAGGTGATTACCGACTCCACGGACTCGACCCCTCCTTCAAGTTCTTCGGACCTTGCGCTCCACCGATTGCACGTCCACTGCACACGTTCGAATCCACGAACGCCACTCGAATCCACGAGCACACGTTTCGAATCCACGAAACGCCTTCAACACACCGAATCCACGGTGCTACGTCGAATCCACGACGCAAACTCAGCCGATAAAGAATATAGGCTTCGATGGTGATCCTTTGCTTAGATTATCATTGAGGAACCGTAGAAGAAATCTCTAAGCAAAGACTAGATCAATTCGACAAAAGATAGATCTTGGAAGAACCGTCGAATTGACCTAAAAGAGGCTATAAAGAAGAACGATAAAAACCTAGCCTCTAGGGTTGCTCTCAAGTGTTTTCGGTATTGGTCGGTCGTTCTTGAGAAACCCTAAGTGTCTATTTATAGGTTAGAAACCTTTGGAAAGAGATAAGAATCAAAAACATACCTTATCTGAAATTTTTCAGGACGGCGATCCGGATCGGATTTACTGCGATCCGGATCGTCGTAACAAGATTGACGATTCCAGAAATCCAAGGGTTCGGGATCCGGATTGCAAGGTCCGATCCGGATCGTTCATGCAATTCAGCAAAATCCCATGTTCGGGATCCGGATCGGAAATGGCTTGGATCCGGATTGGATTTGCATATGAACCAACACCCTTCGGGATCCGGATTGGATTGTCTGATCCGGATCCTGAACATGTCCCATGTCCAGTTTTTGATTTTTATGCAATTAAAAATTCTTCCAAGTGTTTCTACACTATAAGAAAGTATTCGGATCACCAAAATTATTTAGTTAAACATACCTGATCCTTTTGAATACTTTCTTCTTGAGATTGATGTAACTGATCCACAATTCTTCATCTTCAATCTTCAAGACTCAAGACACTGAGTGTCAACTTGAGCTCTTGTTGAATCTTCTCTAAGTCTTTGATTGCTGATTGACAATTTGATCCCTTTAAGACTCCGACTCAACTCACTGACTTGACTCACGAAATATGCCAACACCAAAAAGCCGTAACAATCTCCCCCTTTGGCAATTTCGTGACAAAACCCAAAAATACATAAAAACGCTCAAGTCACTCATCTTAAACCAAAAAATCGAAATTCAATGTCATCACCAAAACATTGATTTTCTTTGCGTGAAAGATCCAATAAATACAAAATTACATTTGAACCAAACAGTCCTAGAACATACTCTATGACTTAGGACTTGGAGTCTTAAAGTGATGTAATTCCTGCAAAACAAAACTCCAAACAAAATCAAACGTTAGTCGTTAGAAATTAAAATCCTACATTTGATCCGTCTTCCTTTTGGTTCTTTTGTTTTTCAGCTCTTTCAATTTTTTCTTTGTCTCCCCCTATCTTGAGCATCTCACATCTCTAACATGTTCTCCATGTTCTCCATGTTCTTGAGCATCTATGTTCTCCCCCTTTGTGATACGATCATCATTTTCCGTTCTCCCCCATTTTTCATTTTCGTTTGTCCTCTCTTGATGATCTCATCTCCGTCATTTCTCTTCTCCCCCTTTTTGTCACAAATTGTCAAACAGTGAACATACTAGACAAAAGGAAATCACTAACAACATTAGTTCATAGAGAAAGAGAGATAAAAGCTCAGTTTCGGTATATAACAAAAATGCAGATTGCGTACCGGTACCAGAAGGCAAAAATCAAATAATTCCTTGAAACAAATCCAGATTTTAGAATCTTTTCAAATACCGATTTGTATTCCATCAAGAAATCAATTTAAGTGCTTTAATCAATGAATTAACAAGATGTCATTCAATCCAATTAATTTCACAAAATTAAAAAGATTTACTCCTAAATCATGAAAAACAAAGATAAAACATTATAAACAGTTTTTCATGTTATATTCATCAAACACAAGTCATCAAAAATAATCTTGAGATCCAAACTCTATCAAGATGTAACGAATTTACAAAGATGACTTACGGAGATTTCCAAATGACATCAATCTTGAATTCTACCCTTTCATCAGAATAATTTAGAAAAATTCCATAATAACCAGAAAAAGTATGTAAGCACTTTAGCGCATCAACTTTAAACAAAAGTCATCGTTTCATACAACAAGAAATAGATTATACCAAATCTATCAAAAATACTCAAAAATGAAACGAAAATTTATGAAAATTAAAACCCTTAAAGTTGAACAACTTCAATCACATCTATCCTGATCTTATGCGTAATGCCTTTATCAAATCATCAATTTTGGTAAAGAAAATGAAATACAAAGATCAATAGATGTTTGAAATCCCAGATAAGTTAGATAATATATCTAGACAATCTGTTGAAGGAGTGGCTCTTTGAGCATCTTTTATCAAAAATCCCACCTTATACCAACCATGAAATATGACTGAGTCAAGTATTTCAATATGCATTTCATCAACAATTTTTTAAAAACAAAATTTGCTTTGCATACATGGGGTATCTTTTTCTTTCTTTCTTTTCCTCCATGTGGTGGTAGTTTTCACACTCCTCATTGGGATGTAACTCTTTCCACATCTTTTGAGCATTTTACTTTTCTTTGACTCCCCCTCAATTGGCTATCAATTATTTAATATATAAGGTATTCAACCAAAAATTGATCCCGCATTCATACTCGACTAAATAGTCAAATAAGATAATGACTATACCAAGAGATCATTGAGAGAGAAATTGACTTTGATCACTTAAAAGATGAATTAATTAACATAAATGATCATTGCAACATTGAAATATTATGACATCAAAAGCATAATAGATTTCTAAATGCGTGAAAAGATGCAATTAAAGTCAATATAACCAATGCTCAACTTGTGTTGTCACAAAGAATTCACACAACCGAGATAGATTAAGCATCTAAAGATCACACATGATTTCTAAAATTTGATGCTTATAACTATCAAAAACTCCTATAATGAAGTATCTTCAAGATTATGATTATGGAGTAAAGTTGATAATCCATAAAATTAATTTGGAGTGAATGAACGTGAAGCCCTTTTTATTCAATGCACTTGTTCGTTAAAAACCTTTTGTTCAAAAACAAAACATAAAACCAAGAGCATTGAAAAACATGTAATGCAAAGATTAAGAAAAATATGAAGGGAAAACCAATCAAAGCATTACATACAGTCAAAAGCTATTTAGAACTTAAGACAAGGAAAGATATCACCTTTCCGAATCCAAAATCGCTGGATTTTGGGTTGTCTTGATTCGTTGTGGCCGGGGGTTGTCCGCTTTGACTGTTGATCCACCTTAGGTCTTTGCCTTGCAATGATCCACTTGAATGATTGATGTTGTGGCTCGGACCTTTGGTGGGTTGAGTGAACTCCTTTGACTTGATGTGTCTTTTGATTCCGTTGAGTCCGCTCCGTAGATGAAGTTGCCGAAAGATTTTTCTTTCTCTTTTTCGGGCAATTCTTCACCAAATGTCCTTCAAGTCCACATAGGTGACAAGTTCTTTCTTTCAATTTCTTTGTGGAACTTGAAGCATGCACAGTTTGATCCTTTTTAAATCCCAAACCAACCTTGCTTGATTGACCTAATCCGGACATACAATCAAGTTTCTTGGAATCGGTTGAAAGCCTTTGTATGTCGGATTTGAGTTGATGAACTTGCTTGGTCAAAGCTTGGTTGGTGACATGAATTTCTTCAAACTGCTTTTCAAGAAAACCAATCTTGTCCATATATGATTTAGCGTGTGTCTCCGATTGGTTTAGCTTTTCTTGGAGGATTTTATTGTTATCTAATAACCGTCCATGTTCCTCCTCGAGATCATGAAGTTTGATCTTTAAAGCTTGATTCTCGTCTTGAACTTCATGTCGTTGCTTCCTCAACTTCTTGTTAAGTTGGCCATCTTCTTTGATTCCGCAAGAAGTTGTTGGTATGCCTCAACGAGTTCTTCTTCGTCCGACTCCCCCTCACTTGATGACTCTCCTCCGGATGTTGATGTTTCATGCAAAATCAAAGGAATAGAGTCAGTGACTAAAGATGATAAGCACAAATTAGAAGAGGGAATTTGAGAGGCATGAGAAGCAACAATTTTTTCTTTTTCCTCTTCACTTGAGGTCGATTCATCGAAAAAGAATCGTCCCAAGTTTTTGCTTGCAAAGCCTTCTTTTGTATGATTTCTTAGAAGGACAATCCGTTGAAATATGGCCGTAGCCTTTGCATCGATAACATCGGATTTTCCCTTCGAAATCATCTTTTTCTTTTTCTTTAGAAGGTTTTGCAACGCCTTTGAGTTTAGAGGATTTAGAACCCGATGATCCTTTAGATGATTTCGTGGATGAAGATCCATCGGTTCGATTCTTCCAAAATTTCGACGAAATTTCTTTGTGATCCGCGCCAATTGTTCTTCAAAATCGGCAAAGAGATTTCATCATCGGAACTTGATTCGTCATCTTCTTCCTTTGTTGATTTGAATGCAATACCTGTAAGCTTAGAAGAAGACTTGGAAGAAATTTGATTAGTAGGAAAAGTCATCTCATAAGTTTGTAAAGCACCTACTAATTCCTCTACACTCATCTCATCCGGATGACTAACGGTTTCAATGGCGGTAACCTTTGCCCTAAACCGTTCCGGAAGAGTCCGAAGTATCTTTCTTACAATTTTCGACTCCGGGATCTTTTCTCCTAAATTAGCACATGTATTAATTACATCTTGAAGTCTAGTGTAATAATCTGTAAACAATTCATGCTCTTCCATATGAATAGAGTCAAATTGACTTGTAAGCATCTGGAGCTTTTGAATTTTTACAAGATTAGTACCCTCATGTGTAATTTTGAGAATATCCCAAATTTCCTTCGCGGTTTCACACGCGGAAATTCGTGTAAACTCAGTCGAGGAAAGAGAATTAAATAGAGCGTTCATACCTTTCCCATTGTAAGAAGATCTTTCGATTTCCTCTTTGGACCATCTAGAGCGAGGTTTTGGGGTAGTAGAATTTCCTACTTCCTCAACCGGATGCACCCAACCGTATTCCACGGTTTGCCATACCCGCTCATCAATAGAGATGAGAAAAGCTCTCATCCGCACTTTCCAATATGCATAATTGGTCCCATCAAAAAGAGGAGGTCTATAAATATTACCACTTTCACCCAACATGATAGATAAACCTAAAACCCGCTCCGATACCAATTGTAGAGTTATTTAAGGATCCACAAGGATCTAAATAGGTACTATCAAACACCTAGAGGGGGGTGAATAGGTGTAATATTATAAAAACTAATCTCAGTGCAAAAATAAGAAACAATGCGGAAAATAAAAATCAACACACCGAGATTTACGTGGAAACCCCAATCCAGGAGAAAAACCACGGGACCAACACGCAATAACAATCCACTAAGAATTGAAGAATAACAAGGTGATTACCGACTCCACGGACTCGACCCCTCCTTCAAGTTCTTCGGACCTTGCGCTCCACCGATTGCACGTCCACTGCACACGTTCGAATCCACGAACGCCACTCGAATCCACGAGCACACGTTTCGAATCCACGAAACGCCTTCAACACACCGAATCCACGGTGCTACGTCGAATCCACGACGCAAACTCAGCCGATAAAGAATATAGGCTTCGATGGTGATCCTTTGCTTAGATTATCATTGAAGAACCGTAGAAGAAATCTCTAAGCAAAGACTAGATCAATTCGACAAAAGATAGATCTTGGAAGAACCGTCGAATTGACCTAAAAGAGGCTATAAAGAAGAACGATAAAAACCTAGCCTCTAGGGTTGCTCTCAAGTGTTTTATATTGGTCGGTCGTTCTTGAGAAACCCTAAGTGTCTATTTATAGGTTAGAAACCTTTGGAAAGAGATAAGAATCAAAAACATACCTTATCTGAAATTTTTCAGGACGGCGATCCGGATCGGATTTACTGCGATCCGGATCGTCGTAACAAGATTGACGATTCCAGAAATCCAAGGGTTCGGGATCCGGATTGCAAGGTCCGATCCGGATCGTTCATGCAATTCAGCAAAATCCCATGTTCGGGATCCGGATCGGAAATGGCTTGGATCCGGATTGGATTTGCATGAACAACACCCTTCGGGATCCGGATTGGATTGTCTGATCCGGATCCTGAACATGTCCCATGTCCAGTTTTTGATTTTTATGCAATTAAAAATTCTTCCAAGTGTTTCTACACTATAAGAAAGTATTCGGATCACCAAAATTATTTAGTTAAACATACCTGATCCTTTTGAATACTTTCTTCTTGAGATTGATATAACTGATCCACAATTCTTCATCTTCAATCTTCAAGACTCAAGACACTGAGTGTCAACTTGAGCTCTTGTTGAATCTTCTCTAAGTCTTTGATTGCTGATTGACAATTTGATCCCTTTAAGACTCCGACTCAACTCACTGACTTGACTCACGAAATATGCCAACACCAAAAAGCCGTAACACTCCATGCAATCTCACTATCTCATCTAGATAGCTGGGCTAGCTGCTCAAGTGGCCACGTAGTCTGCATGGGCAGAAAGTGCGCCGACTTGGTAAGTCGATCTACAACTACCCAGATCGCATCCGCTCCTCCCTGCGCCCTTGGCAATCCGACCACGAAATCCATCGTAATGTGGTCCCATTTCCACTGGGGAATTGGGAGACTCTGTAACTTGCCAGCTGGCACTCGATGCTCAGCTTTCACTTACTGACAAGTTAAACACTGAGCCATAAATCTCCCAATATCCCTCCTCATGCCTTTCCACCAGAAGTGTGCCTTGAGGTCTTTATACATCTTAGTCCCACCAGGATGTAGGGTATAAGGTGTATAATGGGCCTCTCGCAATATCTGCTCTCGGATCTCCGCATCCGCTGGCACACATGCTCGGTTCCTGTACCTAAGTATTCCCGAGGCATCCACCGCAAAGTCCCCAGACTGATTATTCAGAATTTGATCATTAATCTTGATCAAGTGGGGGTCCTCACTCTGTTTCTCCTTGATCCTGTCCAGCAGAGTGGGCTGCAAGACTAAAGATGTCAGTCTAGCAGTGACCCCAGGGGACACAACCTCTACTTCGAGCCGTCTCATCTCTTTTAATAGCGGTGCCTGGTCTGTGATCAACATAGACAAACTTTGCACCGCCCTTCTACTCAAGGCGTCAGCGACTACATTAGCCTTGCCTGGGTGGTAGAGAATATCTACATCATAATCCTATAATAGCTCTAACCACCTAGTACTGTTCGGCGTGGAACACAGTACTTTAGGCTCTTGTGGTCGGTGAAGATTTCACAGTGCTCTCCATATAGGTAACGACGCCAAAGTTTTAGTGCAAACACTACAGCAGCGAGCTCCAAGTCATGGGTAGGGTAATTTTTCTCGTAATCTTTGAGTTGCCTCGATGCATAGGCAATTACACTCCCTTCTTGCATCAACACACAACCAAGTCCACTGTGTGATGCGTCGCTGTAGAATCACATATCCTTCCCCATAACAGGGAGGGAAGGATAGGAGCGGTCATTAATCTATTCTTCAGTTCCTCAAACTCCTCTGACAATCCTCACTCCAGATAAATTTCACTCCCTTACGCGTCAAGCGAGTGAGGGGTGTGGAGAGCTTTCCGCAAAGCTTTCCACAAACCGACGGTAATACCCAGCTAAACCCATAAAGCTACGTATCTCAGAAACGTCGTTGGTTGGGGCCAATCACGGACTGCCTCAATCTTCGCCGGGTCTACCGCCACACTGTGGCGGAAATCACATGGCTAAGAAAACTACCTCTCGAAGCCCAAAACTCGCACTTCGAAAGCTTGGACTCTACAACTTCTTCTCTCGCAGAAGTTTGCAGCACAACCTTAAGTGCTCCTCATGTCAGCATCAACTTCGAGTAGACCAGGAGTAGACCAGGATGTCATTGATGAAATACTACTACGGAATCGGTCTAAATAAGGTCGGAAATTCGGTTCATTAAATCCTGAATGCGGCCAGGGGCATTAGTCAGTCCAAAAAGGCATACTGTAACTCAAATGCCCGTACCGTGCCTAAATGCCGTCTTCGTGGCATGATCTTTGGCCTCACCTCTCAGCTGGTGGTAATTCCGGACAGTAAATCTCTTGGAAAGACACAAGACCCTTGCAGCTGATCGAGAAAGATCGTCATGCGCGGCAAAGGCGTACTTGTTCGTGATGGTCACTTTATTTAATTCTCTATAGTCCACACATAGTCAAGGGACCCACTTTCTTTACTTAATTCACGAATAGCACCGGCGCTCCTCCAAGGCGACAACTCGGCCTAATAAAAGCCCTTGTCCATCAAATCCTGAAGTTGCGCCTTACGCTATCGCAACTCAGCCGGTGCCATTGGTAAGGAGCCTTAGAGATGGCGCAGTTCTGGAACCCACTGGTCAATCACGAACTATTTCCCTATTCTGGCGGACCCCCCATTGCTGTAGTCAAACTCAGGGTGGAAAAAATCCGGGAACTCGGCAGGCAATGGGGGATACCCGGATTTTCCCGGCGTCGCCGGAAGGCTCTCAAACGAACTAGCAAGAAAGGCTACTCATACTTGACGGCATCATCGGCCTCGCTAGGGAAGTCGAAATTATAGAGGCAAAGAAAGCACTCATGACATCCCCCGATATACTAAATTTCCTGGCCTGGCCTCTCTAAGTGACAGTCCTTGCGGCACAGTGTAATAGTCGCCAAAATACACGAAGCCAGCCAGTTCAATCCCGAGGACCCATCGAAGTCCTTCAGCTGTCTCAGACCAAAAGGTTGCTGGCATAATCCAGGATCGATCTAGATTTATGGGCGTGGGGGACTAACAGCACTCTCCATACGCAGAGTGCAATCGGAAATCTACACCTTTCATGCACAGGGAGAGTAAGATTCCTAAACCCCACCACCCTAGACACCAAGGAGCTACGTTTCTTACAATAAAAGAGATGCCCCTATATAGACGAGGTACGAGTCCCTTATGCCAGAAAGTAAATCATACCTGCTCTCTCGGCAGCTACAATAGGAATCTCCGCCAGTGCTAAAGTCATCCTGAGCTCGACACGGCTGTTCTCTCTCCAGAAGGGCGGGGGAACGAAACTTGATCTACTTGGAAGGTCTGTCTTGATGAAGCTCCCGGTCGTAGCTGGGACAGTGGTAGGAACGGACGCCTAAGTAGGTGCCACCAGTTATCCTCGAAGGGCACGTAACTCGCAGGTGCCAAGGTGCCACACAGGTAGCAGCGTCCCCATCGTTGATTCACAAGTACTGGGAAAATGATTCTGACTCTCCACAAAAGATACATTGCCAGGAACTCGCAGCTGCCGTGAATGCTGCTGAGAGGAAGAAGGGGCAGGTGCTGAAGGAGGAGCGTTTGATGGCACATAAGGGCAAGTCTCGGAGTGGCCCAGACTGTTTCACACCGATAACAACTGGCCGAACTCAGATTACAAGTATCAGAATTTATGCTGTCCTCGCAGAAAATGCACCTGACCGTTAGCGATGGAGCTGATCTCGCCTTGGCGTCCGTCTCCGAACTGGTCTGTCCATTAACCATCCGGTGCTCGGGCGTTTTCTCTCTAAATGCTGCTTAGAAGGCCTTGGGTCCTTTCCCGACTGCCGGATCACTCCTCTGTGCCAACAGCTGCTCCAAACGTGGTCCGTCGAAAAGCTCCTCGCCATCAACTGGGTCACCAAGGCTGGCAATTCCCCCAGCTCTGGCAGATACTCCCTGCTCGGGCTCCTCAGAAGGGGTGGGAATGCACCCGGTGGAAAATACGACGAAGGGGCGCCATACTGTACCAGAAGCCACAATCAGAAAAACAAAACTCCCACACGACCCAAATAGCGAAAGTCAAAGACATCCCCGATTTCTGTGACTTAGTGTCTGCAGCCAACATAACGTTCACCAGAAGTTGTATGTCTGGTCGTTCTTCACTTACTTGGAGATTCAAACAAATAAATCAACGACTTTCGCAAAAATGTCACGTCTCTCACGCCCGATTATCCTAGGGTCTGTCAAAAGCTTAGGGTTTCCTAAGTCCCAACTGACCTCTCCCTAAGCTCTGATACCAACTAATCTGTCAACACCACGGAACCCGGGCTTGCCAACAGATCGCACATGCACACAGGGACCCTTCCCGCGTACACGAAGCGCTGGTAATCTGCTCACGATGTAAATGTACAATAAAAGAGCATATATTCAAGCTGGAAATAGAAGAACCACATAGTATCTCAGACTGGAACTACCAATAAAGCTGTAATATGTACAATAATCTCCCAGCTCACCAAAATATCAACCGCTGGCCGATTCTAAGCGAGATTTCAAAATAAAAAGAGAATACCACAGTCTGAGGAGAGAAGGTGTTTACAGCGCTATCTACAGCTCTCAGTCTCCAGGAGATCTATCTATAGCGATCCCCTTACCTTGATCAGTGCCATGGCCCCGCAGCTCCCAGACGACGGAATCTGCAAAATAAATGAAAAGAAAGGAACAGAAAAAATAACATTTGGTGCTTAAAGAACTTACCAGATAACCAGTCGCCTCCCCTAGTGGGAGAAAAACCTCAACTCGAAAGCATCCCACTAGGACATAGAGTGCAATGTGAAAAGATGCAAGTTCTTGGAACTCCTAGAGTCTGTTCTAGGAGTTATCTCTCATTTGTTGTATTAATTTTGGAACCTCTTTGTAAATTGTTGTTGTATGGTATAGCAACAAAAATATCTTTTTGAATTTTCTTTGGGATTTGTGTTTCTGTACACGAAACCGCCAAAGGGGGAGATTGTTAAGGACATTTGATGGGGGTATTTCGTGAATATTTAAGTCTTGAAGATTGACGATTGACAAGAAGCAAAACTGTGGATCATCTACCTCAATCCCTCAAGAAAGAGAATTCAAAAGGATCAGGTACGTTAACTAATATAATTTTGATGATCCGAATACTTTTTATAGTGTAGAAACCTGGGAAGAGGTTTTGATTGCTTATCATCAAAAATGGGACTGGGAACTTTGTCAGGATCCGGATCCGTGGTTTACATATCCGGATCTCCCGAAAGGTGTTTGTCATACATTGCTGCAATACGGATCACCGCTGTGCAATCCGGATTCCCGCCAATGGGGTGTTTTGTGAAACTGTATGAACGTCCGGCATCGGGGAATGATCCGGATTCCCGAACAGGGCTATTTTCTGGAAAACCGCATTTTGTGCCTTCTGCACTCCGGATCGTGGCGTTGCAATCCGGATCGCCGTCGGGTAAAACTTCAGAAAAGTTTTGTTTTTGATCCCGAACTATTCTTTCCTAGGTTTTCTAACCTATCTATAGCCCTTTCACTTTCATCTCTAGGGCAATCGGGACACTAGATCCGCATTTCGGGCCATTTGAGAAAACCTAGTCGAAAAGAAAAAAGCCACATACTAGAGAAGAACGGAACTCATTCGATCTATCCAATGGTCTTCATCTATATTGATTCGTTGATTCTAGGTTTTCATACTCATATCTTGAGTGAATCACAACTTAAAGAATCTTAGATGGGATTTCCGATCTTACTCTTGCAATCTAAGATTCGGCGGCTTCATCACCACCACAACCAAACACCGATTTATCCCAAAATCGGGCGTGGTGACTCGCGTGGCCTTGTGGATTCAAGGTGCTAGCTCTCGTGGATTCGGAGCGAGGTGCGTTCGTGGATTCGAAGCGTACCATTGGGTGAAGACCGTGGATTCGGTTGGGACGTCGTGGACTCGACGTTGGACGCTGTGGATTCAGCGTGGGGCGCGGATCGTGGATTCGAGAAGCGTCGTGTGGAGCGAGCGGAGAAGATCGACTAGGGGCGTATATGGTAAAGGTTGAGTCGTCTGTGAGTACGTTATATCACCTTGTACGTGTGTTAATTCTAGTGGATTTCGCCGTGTTATCGGTCCCGTGGTTTTTTTACTCCGGTTTTGGAGTTTTTCCACGTAAAAATCTTGTGTGTTCTTTTATTTTTCCGCATTGGTTTTATCGCACAAATGATTTTTTTTGAGTGTTTATTGTTTACACCTATTCACCCCCCTCTAGGTGTTTTTTCCCCTATTTAGATCCTTATTAACCTAAACCCAACAAGTGGTATCAGAGCGGGAATAGGGTGTAAACAATGGTTGAAGGTGGAAACATCAATCGACCCCCTTTCTTTGATGGAACAAATTATGCGTACTGGAAAGTGCGGATGAAAGCTTTTTAATTTCCATCGACGAAAGGGTGTGGCAATCAATTGAATTAGGATGGTCTAATCCAACTGAATTTTAGATGATGTTCGCACCTTAAAACCTAGGTCGAAATGGACCAAGGAAGAGATTAGACTATCTTCTTACAATGGCAAAGGGATTAATGCTCTATTTAATGCTTGTCACAAACTGAGTTCTCTCGCGTCTCGGCATGTGAGACAGCGAAGGAAAATCTGGGATATTCTTCAAGTTACGCATGAGGGAACTAACTTAGTGAAGATTCAGAAACTGCAAATGCTCACGAGCAAGTTTGACTCTATCTCTATGGCAGAGAATGAATCTTTCACTGACTATTACACACGATTGCAAGACATCGTGAACTCATGTGCTAACTTGGGAGAGAAGATTCCAGAATTTAAAGTTGTAAGAAAAATTCTAAGAACTCTTCCTGAACGATTTCGCCCGAAGGTCGCAGCCATTGAAACAATTAAACACCCGGACGAAATTGCGTGTAGAAGATTTAGTAGGTGCTTTACAAACTTATGAAATGACTTTCTACTAACTATTCTTCGGGAAAGGCATCCTCTTCTAAGTCTTCAGGTTTG
>JAQOTM010000143.1:293518-346674 GCA_029168755.2 Tillandsia fasciculata | reverse complement strand
TACAGTTTTTATCAAACGTGAGTTGCACAAATCTTGGATCTTTCTCAAGGTCTTGTGATGGTTTTTGATCAAATTTCTTTTGACATAAGAACTCTGGATCAATTAGTTTTACTTTTATGCTGTGATTTCATTGGTTAACGAGTTTTTAGCCTTCGATTTCTAAAAATTCGGTTTTAGGGCATAAAAGAGGATTTTTGTAAATCATGAATTGATCTATTTTTAAAATTCTTTTTGGAAAACTAATTTGATTCTTGGCTTCTCTATATGATTATGATTGTCTAGGTACAATGTGTTAAATTTTTCAAAATTGACAATTTTTCATATGTTCTTGAGTTGGTTGCACAGGACACTTTCGAAACTCAAAGCACTGGTTCAATGGCACTTTCGTTGTTAGTTCTGCTACGTTTCGATGGTGCTCACTAGAGCAACTAATAAGTTGAAAAGAGCCAAGAAACTCCAAAGAAAAGGAGAAGTCGATGTTATAAGTGACACAGAACTTGAAGGAAAACCCGATGAAGTACACTGGGATATGTTGACGGATGATGATGATGAGGTCTTGCCTACTGACTTAAAGCAAAAAGGAAAAGCACCATTGAACTCTGCGAAAGCACCATGTCTGCTCCAACTATCTCCATAAAACGGAAACGAATTACTCGACGTTTTGGACTAAGACAAGACACTAATGTGGATTCACCAATAGCCCCTGACTCTCCGCCACGTGTCGAAGAAGTAGTCATTAATGTTGATCGTCTTAGAGCGTTGCACATCGCGAATGCATTGGAGAAAGGCATGTAAACATTGAGGCCCTACGAGGTCACTGCCCTGAATTTGGTGTTTTGATTGAACAAGCGAATCTCATTCAAGTGTGTCGCTTCCCAGAAACTCTCGGCTACTGCCTGCACATGTGAGAACATTCTATACAATGCACGACATCTTCGAGAGTTTGAGAACGGTCCTATGGAGTTCTACACGAATATCCAAGGTACAAGGTTTAAGATCACTCCACACTTGATTGGCGAGGTTTTGGGAATGGAAGCCAGCAAAACAGGAGTTCACTATTTGAAGGGGTAAATTTGACAAACACTTTATGGCAAAAGTTATCCAGGGAATTTGTTCTCGAGGGCACAATCAACCGGAAAATCTGTTCGATCTAAAGAACTTCGTCTGGAATATCGCTTCTTAAACTTCATCACATGCTACAATATACTTCCAATATGCAGACGAAGGTTTGAGATGGGAACGATTGTTGTTTCTGTATCTCATAGGACATCCTTCAGAGGCAACGGCATGAATATCAACATTCCGTACATCATCTGGAATAGAATGGCGGATTGTTGAGCATCCTCATCCTACTGAAAGGATTCCATTTCCGCTGATTATAATGAGGATTCTAAGAAATTTCAAGTTGTCATCACATCTACAACTTATCATCAATGTCTGAACATGATTGATGAGTCAACAATAGTCAAATCCCTTCACACATTGCCACATGTTACTCAAGGTTCTGCATCTGGAACGAAGCCTGGTACAAGCACGCTGCATCTCCGTCTCGACAAGAAACCTGGCGATGATGATGAAGCATCATTGGCATCGATCTTCAAGTTGCAACAACAATTAACTGTCAAGCAAGAACGGATTTGAAGGAACAACAACGAATTGCAAATGAGCTTGAGATCACCACAGCAGCTCACATTACCATCACGAAGAAGTTAAATTCAAGAACAAGCGAATGACAAAGATGTTCTACAAGATGGGTTGCACAAGTTCTGACGACTCTGATTCTGACGACTGATCATTTTTGACTAATTCTCTTTTCTTTTCCTCTTGTGCAGGATTTTAGTCTAATTGATTCTTTTAGTTTAGTTCTCAGTTTGTGCATATTTTTAGAACTTTATGTTTTATTTACTCTCCTTACATATTGTAGCTTTGCTACGTTTTGGCTTTGTTTTGTGACAAAAAGGGGAGAGAGTTAGCGAAAACAATGAACAATGATTGTGAATATCGATGATATCAAGGTAAGTATGAATCTCAACTCAACTTTGGTTTTTCTTTTGTGATTTGTGGCATGCTTCTATACTAACTATTTGACTAACTATTTGGGCATGTAATATGACTAACAAGTTGATGTTGGACTAACATACTTTGACATTTGGTTTTCAACTGCTTAGAAGATATGTTGGTTTTAACTATGATTCTCTTACATATCTGATATTTTCAAATGTCATGATGAGAAAAACTCTATCTCTGTATTGGTTTTGTATGTTTCAATTCTTGAGGTATCTAACGATTTTTTTGTCAAGAATGTTTTCTGTGTGCAGAGATTACAGATGTCTAAGTCTAGAGTCTGTCTTAGGAGTTTATCTCATGTATTTAATTTCTGGAACTCTTTTGTAAATTTTTGTTGTATGGTGATAGCAACAAAAATATCCTTTTTGAATTTTCTTTGTGGATTTGTGTTTTGTCACGAAACCGCCAAAGGGGGAGATTGTTACGGAATTTGAGTTGGCGTATTTCGTGAATGTATTAAGTCTTGAAGATTGAAGATGAAGAAACTTTGGATCATATACCTCAATCTCAAGAAAGAAGAATTCAAAAGGATCAGGTACGTTTAACTAAAATTTTGATGATCCGAATACTTCTTATAGTGTAGAAACACCTGGAAGAGGTTTTAATTGCATATTCATCAAAAACTGGACATGGGACATGTTCAGGATCCGGATCGTGGCTTTCAATCCGGATCCCGAAAGGTTTGTTTGTTTCATACATTGCTGCAATCCGGATCCACAGCTTGTGCAATCCGGATCCCGAATGGGTGTTTTGTGAAAATGTATGAACGATCCGGATCGGGGATTATGATCCGGATCCCGAACAGGCTATTTTCTGGAAACCGTCTTTTGTGCTTCTGCAATCCGGATCGTGGCTTTCCAATCCGGATCGCCGTCGGTAAAACTTTCCAGAAAAGGTTTGTTTTTGATCCGAATATTCTTCCTAGGGTTTCTAACCTATAAATAGCCCTTCTATTTCATTTCTAGGGCATCGGAAATAGATCCGCATTTCGGATTTGAGAAAATAGCCGAAAAGAAAAATCCACATATAGAGAAGAAAGGAAATCAATAGATCTATTCTATGTTTCTTCATCTATATTGATTATTTGATTCTAGGTTTTCATACTCACATTTTGAGTAGAATCAAACAATGAATACTTAGATGGTATTTCCGATCTACTCTTGATCTAAGTATTCGGCGGATCATCACCACCCAAACAAACAACGATTTACCCAAAATCGGCGCGTGGACTCGCGTGGCCTTGTGGATTCAAGGTGCAACCGCTCTCGTGGATTCGGAGCGAGGTACGTTCGTGGATTCGAAGCGTACATTGGGTGAAGACCGTGGATTCGGTTGGACGTCGTGGACTCGACGTTGGACGCTGTGGATTCAGCGTTGGGCGCGGATCGTGGATTCGAGAAGCGTCGTGGAGCGAGCGGAGAAGATCGATAGGGGCGTATGGTAAAAGGTTGAGTCGTCTGTGAGTACGTTATATCACCTTGTACGTGTGTTAACTCTAGTGGATTTCGCCGTGTTATCGGTCCCGTGGTTTTTTACTCCGGTTTGGAGTTTTTCCACGTAAAAATCTTGTGTGTTCTTTTATTTTTCCGCATTGGGTTTTATCGCACAATGATTTTTTGAGTGTTTATTGTTTACACCTATTCACCCCCCTCTAGGTGTTTTTTCCCCTATTTAGATCCTTATTAACCTAAACCCAACATGCATCATTTTCATCTGTATCACCCTTTGAGCATAGTAGATAGAGGCATGATAGCTGTAGAGTTATTTTCAGCTTTACTTTATTCAGTTTTTTGTTATCTTATGCCTCTAGTAGACTTAGTGGGCAGACCGTCGGGTTTGGTTGCGGTACCCACTGAGAACTACTGTGGGATGTAGTTCTCACACCCGCTGTGGTGTATTTTTCCCCAGGGACCCCCTTCTCTAGTTCCTGTTGCTCCTGTTGCTGATCCTTCAGACCGAGGTGAAGGAGTCGCGAGCTAGTTCCCTACCAGTCTTTGGAGTATAGCGGTGCCCCATTTCTGGAGACTTGCAGTACAGTCAGTAGATTAGTTTTATTTTCACTTTTGAGAGACTATTGTATTGTGAGGATTTGACTTGTACTGAGAGTCTGTACACTGATGTATTATTTCTGTTTACCTCCCTGTAGAGTTTGTATCAGAGGATTTTGTATATGATCGTATTTGGGAGATGGATATTGTATCTTTATTTTCAGTTGTACAGTGATTGGATTTTAGTTTTATAGTAGTTTTCTTTTCAGCTATGATATTTGTATATCTTTAGTATTATCTTTTGCAGGTTAGACGCTTCGCCTATGTGGGGTTTTGTATAGGCGGCGGATCTGTTGGCGAGCCCGGGTCGCAGTTTCGACCCTAGGGCGTGACAGATTATAGTAGTATCAGAGCCTAGGATGTAGGTCATTGTGGACTTAGAAACCCTAGGCTTGTGGTTGGATATTAGGATGACTACGTGAGAGTCGTGACTTTTAGCGAGAGTCCTGATTGAGTTTTATACCTCTCCCAAGAGACGGGATGAGTGATTGGCATGTTTATTCTCCTAAGCGATTATGTTGGCTGCAGACAACATAATGCTATGGAATGGATGACATGTCTTAGACTCTCGCTGGATTGGGTCGATTGGTTGTTGTGTCCTGATGTTTGTTATTGTGCAGTGGACTACGATGCCCCTGAGATGTCGTGCAGTGAAGAGGGCACATCCCGCATCAGGTCAGGAACTCGAGTTGCAGGAGGCAGAGCTATCAGAGCAGAGCGAGACCCAAGAGTCACGGGCCTTTATGGCACAGATGTCGGAGGCTGTCCGATGCCAGGAGGAGGCCATGGAACGTTTGATGCGCCTGTCGGAGCAGAGAGCATAGCTAGTTGTAGCACCGCCTGAGTGTCCTCCAGCACATTCTTTCAATGCTGTGGCATCTCCAGTTGTACCAGTGGCACTGATTGAGCCAGCAGCCCCCTCCGTGCCGACGAGTAGTGCCGAGGCACCGAGGCAGGGTGAATAGCGGATAGTAGATGAGC
Source organism: Tillandsia fasciculata (assembly GCA_029168755.2). Taxonomy (NCBI): domain Eukaryota; kingdom Viridiplantae; phylum Streptophyta; class Magnoliopsida; order Poales; family Bromeliaceae; genus Tillandsia; species Tillandsia fasciculata. The sequence goes on along the minus strand of JAQOTM010000143.1, from coordinate 341,578 downwards.
TTTGGGACATCATTGATCGACAGAGCCAGTCCCAGCAGTCTGATCCACCCCGATTTGTAGGATTGAGCTTGGAGCCGGGGGAGGCAGAGTCCTGGTTCACAGCGATGGAGCGACTCTTTGAGACCCTTTTTATTGAGGAGCGATTTCAGGTTCTTTTGGCGACGACCACTTACATCGAGCGGATGAGTCTGTGCCGCCAGGTTGGAGGGCGCCACAGCAGTGGACCGGGTTGTCGCAGGCATGATTTCATCACAGCAGTCTGAGTTAGAGTATTTTTGCTTTCCTGCATGGACTAGAGGTTGAGTTGTTATCATGTGCACTAGAGGTACAGGTTCCTGTTGGTGTTGTGCACTTGGAGGAGGCTTGTGGATCATGTCCAGTGCAGTGAGACCGCGGATTATACCGGTAGGTGTGACGGTTCAGTGACAGCTCCACGACTCAGATTGAGCACACGGGATGGACCAGCTGGTGCGGTATCGTGCAACGACTGATTGTGGAATGAGAACAGTGACCCTTCCGCGAGCTGGACTGGAGGAGTTCATTTTCACAGGTCACCGTGGGATCCTTCCCGCAGCAGTGGCTTCAGCAGTTTTGGATTAGGTGCTACCCTTTGAGCGTAGGTGACGATTAGAACTAGAGGTCGTGTCCCTAGGGGTCACGGTTAGATTGTAGCTTCCGTTTTTATAGCCACAGCATGAACGACTTCAACACTTCTCTCCTTTTTCTCGCCTTTGTGCTGAAATTTACGAACAGGACGAAAGCTTCGAAAGGCTACTCCAGAAATGGAGACGGTGCCCGAACCTGTTCTTGTTTGATTGGGGCGAAAGCACTGGTCTTTCGGAATTTTTGGACTTTTCGTTAATTTCAGCTGTTTTCTAAATAGAGAGTTGGGGTTGACGACTTTCCTGCTAGTGGGGCCTTTACCTTTCTTGTCGGTTGTATTGGCGTACTTCATGTAGTTTTGGACGAGTTGATTTGGTTGTTCTTCCTTGTCCCCAGCCTTTGGAGTTCCTGAGGTTTTTCCAGCTTTTGAACTCGCTTTGCGGAGAGTGAGTAGCGATTGGGGAGTTGGAGACTATGCTGATGGATACTTAACTTTGGCTTGGTATTTGTGACTCTTGTTTGAGTTGTGTTAGTTTCGAGGACGAAACTTTCTTTTAGTCGGGGAGGATGTGGTGACCCGGATCTCTGTAGGGCTTCTACAGTGTGACCAGCAGCTTCTGGAGGCCTATGTGGCGTGTCGGCGGTGTTGGTGCACCAATTGGGCATAAGTGATGGACTCTGGGTGTTAAATAGATTACTCGGGTAATCGATTGACCCTGTCGGATGTTTAGAAGTGATTTCGTGCGAATCAGATATCAAAATTGGACTCAGCGCGAAGTTTGGACAAAAGAACACCTTTTCGGATGCCTTCAGCAAATTTTAGAAATGGAATTTGGCAAAACGGACAGCGGATTTGGATTCAGCGCGCGAAAACGATGAAAATGGACTACTTATTAGTATTTTTCGGAGCCCGAACGCCGCGCACGGATTTCGAGGCACTTGGCACTGTTCCGGCGGCCGGCGGGCAGCGGCGGCGGCGGCGGGCAGCGGCGGAGTGCGGCGGCGCGGGTGCGGGCAGGCGCGCGGTCGCGCAGGCAGGCGCGCGGTGCACGGGGGGCGGCGTGCCACGTGTCGCCTTCCTATTGGCTTGCCTCGGGACACGTGGCCGCGTAGGATTGGTCGGTGCAGTGGACTGGGACCATGGAGCAGGCAAGGGCAGCCTCGGGGTGCGTGCCTGGTAGGGGTCGCAGGCGGCGCTGGCGCGCGCACGTGGGCACGGCAGGCGCGCGTTGACCGGGTGCACGCCACGCGTCAGCACCGCGGCAGGCCACGCGACGTTAGGTGGATGGCCGGATTGGCTGTCCGCTGTTTGGCGGGTGACGTGGCGGAACCGGATTGTTTCGGGTGCTCCGCGGGGCAGTGGAATCGGCGCACTATTGGCGCCCGATTGATTCGGGCGCCCAGAACCTAGGACACAGCCGGTATTATCTCAATTGTTTCTTCAGCCTATAAATAGGCATTTTCCTCCCCCGTTGCTCGTTTTCTGGATTTTCAGAGGCCCTTCTCCGCGCGGCTTCTACAGGAAAGTTCCTCCCCTTCCTCTTCTCCACTCTCTGATGGATTTCTGGGATTTTTGGTGGCACGAACTTCAAGGTTTTTGATTTTCCGGCGCGGCGTGACGTTTCTTCTTGGGTGTTCTTCTTCGTCGCGTTTCGGTGCACGAGCTCCCCCGGCTTACTCCGACCTCCGTTTTCGGCGATTCTTGCGCCGTTGGCTTCATGACAGGTAGGGCTACAACTCTCGTGATTTGAGCTTGTTCTCTTTTTGAGTTTTTCTTGGAGTTTCCTGAGCCTTTTTATGACCTATTTTCCACTGCGGAGTTTTGGATAGCACATCGGCTTTTTGGCGATAACTTTGCGCTCAGGCATCGGATGGAGGCGTACTTGTAGTCATTTTGCATCTACGCAGCGCAAGGAACGTCCTCGAATTTTCCTGAATTTTTCTGAGTCTCTCCCAAAGGTGAAAATTCCCATTTTCCAAAGCAAAGTGCTACAGATTTTTTATACAGGATTCTTTTGAGAGGGTCACCTTTGTCGGATTTTTATCTTGATGTACAAAACTCGGATTGGGACATGTAGGTACTCGTTTCGAAGGGCTCGACGCGACAATCGCAGCAGTATTTTTGTCGGATTTTTCGGAGTCCTTTCTGCAGGTGAAAATTTCACATCTTTGGGACAATTACCAGCAGTTGTGTGTACTTGGATATTTTTGGAATAAAGTATAACTTTGGACCTTATTGTTGTACCCAGGAGAGTTTGCGGGTGTTTCTGAACCCGTTGGAATTAGGGAAAATTGGAGATATTTGTTCCTGGGTATTTTCAGCTGTTGGGCTTTGGACAGTTTAGCACTATCAGGTGGGTTGCTTCGCCTCCAAAATTAATGGACAGCCTGTTAATTCTATAATATAGGAAACATGCATGTTGTGAGATGGATTAGGATGCATGTTAGAGAGGGAAATGTTATCTTTCCTATTATGTGTTACGGCATTTTGGTGTTGGCATATTTCGTGAGTCAAGTCAGTGAGTTGAGTCGGAGTCTTAAAGGGATCAAATTGTCAATTCAGCCTTCGAAGACTCATTGAAGATTCAACATGAGCCCAAGTCAACTCTCAGGTATGATTAAATATTGTTTATGGTGATTAAAGTTCGTTTATAATCATTGGAAACAGGAAATTAATGAAAACCGGTTTAGACTTGGTTTTAGGAACTTGGTTTTAACTTACAACTTATTTTAAGTTTGGTTTCCGGTACTTGGTTTGTTTTGGATAAAGTTTATCTTGGAAAAATCAGTTTTTACATTGAGTACCGGAACCACACTTGAAGTTCCTCAAACCCGACATAGAATTTTCTGAAATTTGTATTGCGTACCGGAACACAGACTCGCGTACCGGAACACAATAGAAAAATCTGTGTTTTGCACCATTGAGTACCGGAACATGATAAGTGGTACCGGTACACAATGTTACATCGGGAAAAGTTTCCTAAACCGACTCTAATATGTTTCCAAGGGTTATAAATAGATACTTAGGGTTTCTCGAATAGAATGACCGATACCGAAAACACTCGAGAGCAACCCTAGAGGCTAGGTTTTTATCGTTCTTCTTTATAGCCTCTTTTAGGTCAATTCGACGGTTCTTCCAAGATCTATCTTTTGTCGAATTGATCTAGTCTTTGCTTAGAGATTTCTTCTACGGTTCTTCAATGATAATCTAAGCAAAGGATCACCATCGAAGCCAATTTTCTTACCGGCTGAGTTTGCGTCGTGGATTCGACGTGGCATCGTGGATTCGGTGTGCTGAAGGCGTTTCGTGGATTCGAAACGTGTGCTCGTGGATTCGAGTGGCGTTCGTGGATTCGAACGTGTGCAGTGGACGTGCAATCGGTGAGCGCAAGGTCCGAAGAAGTTGAAGGAGGGGTTTGAGTCCGTGGAGTCGGTAATCACCTTGTTATTCTTCTTTTCTTAGTGGATTGTTATTGCGTGTTGGTCCCGTGGTTTTTCTCCTGGATTGGAGTTTCCACGTAAATCTCGGTGTGTTGATTTTTATTTTCCGCATTGGTTTTTATTTTGCACTGAGATTTGATTTTTAAATATTACACCTATTCACCCCCCTCTAGGTGTTTGATAGTACCTATTTAGATCCTTGTGGATCCTAAATAACTCTACAATTGGTATCAGAGCGGGTTTTAGGTTTATCTATCATGTCGGGTGAAAGTGGTAATATTTTTAGACCTCCTCTTTTTGATGGGACCAATTATGCATATTGGAAAGTGCGGATGAGAGCTTTTCTCATCTCAATTGATGAGCGGGTATGGCAAACCGTTGAATACGGTTGGGTGCATCCTGTTGAGGAAGTAGGAAATTCTACTACCCCAAAACCTCGCTCTAGATGGTCTAAAGAGGAAATCGAAAGATCTTCTTACAATGGGAAAGGTATGAACGCTTTATATAATTCTCTTTCCTCGACTGAGTTTACACGAATTTCCGCGTGTGAAACCGCGAAGGAAATTTGGGATATTCTCAAAATTACACATGAGGGTACTAATCTTGTAAAAATTCAAAAGCTCCAGATGCTTACAAGTCAATTTGACTCTATTCATATGGAAGAGCATGAATTGTTTACAGATTATTACACTAGACTTCAAGATGTAATTAATACATGTGCTAATTTAGGAGAAAAGATCCCGGAGTCGAAAATTGTAAGAAAGATTCTTCGGACTCTTCCGGAACGGTTTAGGGCAAAGGTTACCGCCATTGAAACCGTTAGTCATCCGGATGAGATGAGTGTAGAGGAATTAGTAGGTGCTTTACAAACTTATGAGATGACTTTTCCTACTAATCAAATTTCTTCCAAGTCTTCTTCTAAGCTTACAGGTATTGCATTCAAATCAACAAAGGAAGAAGATGACGAATCAAGTTCCGACGATGAAATCTCTTTAGCCGATTTTGAAGAACAATTGGCGCGGATCACAAAGAAATTTCGTCGGAAATTTTGGAAGAATCGAACCGATGGATCTTCATCCACGAAACCATCTAAAGGATCATCGGGTTCTAAATCCTCTAAACTCAAAGGCGTTGCAAAACCTTCTAAAGAAAAAGAAAAAGATGATTTCGAAGGGGAAATCCGATGTTATCGATGCAAAGGCTACGGCCATATTTCAACGGATTGTCCTTCTAAGAAATCATACAAAAAGAAGGCTTTGCAAGCAAAAACTTGGGACGATTCTAGTTACGATGAATCGACCTCAAGTGAAGAGGAAAAAGAAAAAATTGTTGCTTTTCATGCCTCTCAAATTCCCTCTTCTAATTTGTGTTTATCATCTTTAGTCACTGACTCTATTCCTTTGATTTTGCATGAAACATCAACATCCGGAGGAGAGTCATCAAGTGAGGGGGAGTCGGACGAAGAAGAACTCGTTGAGGCATACCAACAACTTCTTGCGGAATCAAAGAAGATGGCCAAGCATATCAAGAAGTTGAGGAAGCAACGACTTGAAGTTCAAGACGAGAATCAAGCTTTAAAGATCAAACTTCATGATCTCGAGGAGGAACGAGACTTTTATTGGATAACAATAAAATCCTCCAAGAAAAGCTAAACCAATCGGAGACGAACGCAAAATTATATATGGACAAGATTGGTTTTCTAGAAAAGCAGTTTGAGGAGATTCATGTCACCAACCAAGCTTTGACCAAGCAAGTTCATCAACTCAAATCCGACATACAAAGGCTTTCCACCGATTCCAAGAAACTTGATTGTATGTCTGGATTAGGTCAAACAAGCAAGGTTGGTTTGGGATTTAAAAAGGACCAAACTGTGCATGCTTCAAGTTCCACAATAAAATTGAAGGAAAGAACTTGTCACCTATGTGGACTTGAAGGACACTTGGTGAAGAATTGCCCGAAAAAGAGAAAGAAAAATCCTTCGGCAACTTCATCTACGGAGCGGACTCAACGGAATCAAAAGACACATCAAGTCAAAGGAGTTCACTCAACCCACCAAAGGTCCGAGCCACAACATCAATCATACAAGTGGATCATTGCGAGGCAAAGACCTAAGGTGGACCAACAGTCAAAGCTACCAACCCCCGGGCACAATGAATCAAGACAACCCAAAATCCAGCGATTTTGGATTCGGAAAGGTGATATCTTTCCTTGTCTTAAGTTCTAAATAGCTTATGACTATATGTAATGCTTTGATTGGTTTTCCCTTTCATATTTTTCTTAAATCTTTGCATTACATGATTTCAATGCTCTTCGTTTTTATATTTTGTTTTTGAACAAAAGGGTTTTTATTGAACAAGTGCATTGAATAAAAAGGGGCTTCACGTTCATTCACTCCAAATTAATTTTACATGGATTATCAACTTTACTCCATAATCATAATCATGAAGATACTTCATTATAGGAGTTTTTGATAGTTATAAGCATCAAATTTTAGAAATCATGTGTGATCTTTAGATGCTTATTCTATCTCGGTTGTGTGAATTCATTGTGATAAATGTGAGACAACCGATAGACTAAGATTTGGGATTTAATTCTTTCACGTAAGAGATTGCCTTCTTACAAGGGTAATTAAATGAGTTGCAAAAGATGTGGAAAGAGTTACATCCGAAAGGAGTGTGAAAACTACCACCACATGTTGGAAAGAGCTACCACATGTTATGGATGCTTGAAAAATATTTTATGAGAATTTTTTAGTTGAAGCTTTCGGAGATTTGAATTCAAAGTTCTTATTTTGAACAATCTCCTGGTTGGTATAAGGTGGGATAGTTAAAAAGATGCTCAAAGAGCCACCCTTAGGTATTTTAGTGCTTATCTCAAATTTGAAAGGGTAGAATTCAAAATTGATGTCATTTGGAAAATCTCCGTAAGTCATCTTTGTAAATCTGTTACATCTTGATAGACTTTGGATCTCAAGATTATTTTTGATGACTTGTGTTTGATGAATATAACATGAAAAACTGTTTATAATGTTTTATCTTTGTTTTTCAGGATTTAGGAGTAAATCTTTTTAATTTTGTGAAATTAATTGGATTGAATGGCATCTGTGTGAATTCGTTGTTTAAAGCACTTAAATTGATTTCTTGATGGAATACAAATCGGTATTTGAAAAGATTTCAAAATTTGGATTTGTTTCAAGAAATTCTTGTCTTTTTGGCTCTGGTGTACCCGTACTTGAATTTTAGTACCGGAACCAAAATTCCGGATCAAAAACCCAATCCGGATCCCGAATCATGAAAATCCCTGTTTTTCACTTACGTACCGGTACTCCATTTTTAGTACCGGAACTAAATTGCGGATCCGGATCAGAAGTTTCAATCCGAAACCCGAACGAAGGATTTTCGGTTTTTGCACTGCGTACCGGTACGCGACTACTTGTACCGGTATGCGATCTGGATTTCTTTATATTCCGGAATTCATGAGTTTTATTTCATCTCTCCCACTTCAAAACCCTCCCTCTCTCTCTCTAAAACATCTAAAAAGGGTTTTCTCTTCAAGATTAAGAGATTTGTTGCTCTCATTTGTAAGTTTCTACATTGATCTTGGTTTCTTTTACTTCAAAATCCTAGTTTTTAGGTTTTGATGTTGTTTTTAGAGATTTTTGAGTAGATCTTTGCTTCAAATGAAATCTCTTGCATAAATTATCCCTATTTCATGTTTAGAACATAAATGGTTGTTCTCTATGCAATTAGATTCATGTTTCCATGCTTATTTGCTTGAATCTAACATTTTCATATGTTCTTAACATAGAAAAATTGAGAATTAGGGCTTTTGATGTAAATGAATTTTGAATGATGAATCATCAATTGTGACATGTTTAGAATGTTTCTTAGACATGTTTAAACCTTTCTATACGATCAAATCATAGTGCATTGTGTTCTTTGTAGGAAATGGCTTTTTCATGGCTACTTGCACTGGTGATTTTGATGGCCACTGGAAGTGGACGTGGTCGCGGTTCTGGAAAGAAAAAGGCGACGAAACGATCACGAGATGAAGGGACGACAAGCTCAGATTCTGAACATTCATCAGAATATGAAGAGGAAACGGTTCAAGGAAAGGGGAAAGCACCTATGGCTCCAAGGAAAAAGAAGGGTGCGGATTCTCCTCCGCGTAGAAGTACCGGTGGACCGGTAATACGCGACCGCTCTCAACGGAGATCTAATGTTGATGAAAGTGAACAGCATGTAAGTGCAAAACGTCGTGCCAGATTTGCAAACCGTACATGCATTGGAGAGCGTCACGTGAATTTCAACGAGCTATGTCGTGAGGTGCCAGACTTTGCAAGGCTCTTGGAACGAAGTCATATTCGGCCACTTGGCAGAGTTCAACCAAAGATGGGTTTTTGTGTTGAGATCATCAGGGAATTCTATATGAGAGCTAACATACTCCAAAAGGACCATGACACAGGGGCTTTCATTATTGAAACAACAGTTAGAGGCATCAAGTTTGACATTACTCCAGCAGTAATTGGGGCAAACCTTGGGCTAGCTGTTGATACTTCTGGTCTTTACTACACAGATGGTGATTTCCAGCATGACACCCATTGGGACACTGTTGTGGATTCAATTTGCAAGTCAGGGACACACTCAAATAGGTCATATGTTGAATCAAAGGACCTAAAACCAGAATATCACATTTTGTCCTTAATCGTCTGCTACAACTTATTGCCTACAATGGGGACCAAAAGGATTCGATGGGATCGATTGCTACTTCTCTTTTTCCTTGGTCACCCGAAAAGTGCAAATGGGATCAACATCAACATTCCATTTCTAATTTGGCAGCAAATGGTACATGTTATTGAGGGATCAAGGCAACGTGACCTTCTACCGTATCCAATCTTGATTACTCGTATTCTGGAAGACCACGGTGTTGACATTTCTTGTACCAAGTTTGACTACGGCTTAGGCTCAATCGATGGAATCACGTTAGCCAAGTCAGTTAGCACGTTAAAGACATTTGGACACACAAAGGGCTATGCAAGTGAAGCAACTACGAGCGCATCGCCTCGCCAAGAATCTCCTGAACCAGCTGAAGTGGTAACTCTTCAGTCTTTGCAGAAAAGGATGGAGCAAGGCTTCAAGAAACTTGAGGATGGTTTAAAGAAGATATTTGTAGTAATCCGAATATTTTATTTTTAATAAATAAAATAAAAGATGAATTTTTAGCCGGAGTTAGATTCTAATGATTCTAATTTGATCTATTTGATCAATTGCTGGGGTGCAAGTTGCACAAATTACGAGGTAAAAGGGCTAATTCCCAATCCGGGCATGATCTTGGAGATCCGAGTTGACCGTTGCGATCGTCTCGTCGAACTGATCAAGTTTCATATTCAGCACTTTTTGATCTGACGGTCGGATCTTCCAGAATTCAAAGAAGAAGGAGACAAAGGGCTGCGACCAATGGAACAGTGCCCTATGCGCACAGTGACTTAAGTCACTTACTGTTCATCTACAGTAACCCTGGAATTTAATTGTCCCTTGAACCAACGTTGGTCAATTTACTATCCGGACCCCTAATTTAGCGGTATAAGTAGTCAAACCTAACTAATTTCGACGTTCTGAACGCGATGGCACAGACGGATTTCGCGTTTGGCGACCCGGGTGCATCGGGATGCGTGCAATATACCGCATTTCGACAAACTTTATGGCCCGAGATTTAATCTGAGCGTCAAACACATCAAACAAATACGCTACCTGACAGGTCTCGACGAGCCGGACATCGTGGCGAAGTCCGTTTCGCAAAACGATGAGCGGATTGTCTCGAAATGCGTGAAAAATTCCTAAAAATGGACTAAATTGTAAGGAACCCTAGTATTTTATGTATTAATAATTATGGGACTTAAACTATAAGGACTTAGATGCAAATTACGCCTACAGCAAAGGTCTCGGAGCATTAGGATTGGTGTGAACAGGGTTAGAGCTTTTTGCAAAAGGGGAATCAAGTATTAAATGTTGCCTCTTGGTCTTCCTTGATCCATGCACCCGAGGGGTTGTGTGGAGGGGATTTCCAAGCGGCCAACCCACCCTCTGCATTCCCTAAAACCTAGTCCCGAAGCCTTGGACAACCCTTGAACAACCACCTTTGGAAACAAACCGAGAGAGTGTGAGAGAAGGAGAAGTGGGAGAAGATTGGACCAAACTTGATCGAGAGAGGTTTTGGAAGTGCCCTGGAGTTTTCTTGGTACCTGTTGAACCTTGCTAGAACTAGCCGTGGCCGTGCGTGGAGAGGGGACCAAGTCCGGCTTCTTTCCTTCTTCCCCGAGCTCGGCCAAGGTAAGGGTTTCAAACTATTGCATGTTAGCCCCCTAGACCACGTGCAGTCGGTTTCCTAGGCCCTAAGCATCATCCCAACAAGTCCCAGAGCCCCCATGCAGCACGGTTGGCCGGCGGCCGCAATGGGTCGCCGGAAACCTAACCTAGCTCCGCCTCAAGAGAACTCCGCAACCATTTGACCAAAATGGTTCAAATTTGGTGTGCGTGGACTGTAGGACATGTAGATAAAATCTGCAAAGTTTCATTGAATATGGTTAAGTATTTAGAAAGAAAATTGATGCCCTAAAATTATCGGTTTTATGCTATTGGCCGAGCTCACAGCTCCGGCGCCGGCGAGCCCCTCCGCCGCCGGCCACATGCCCAGAAATGCTCATGGGACAGAGGGGAGTCCATCCATGCCATTGCATGGCTTCCATGCATCTTGAAAGTCAAGATGCCATGGATAGGCCCGAGCTCGAGACCATTAATGGCGGCCGGCCATCCGGCGACCTCCGACGGCGGGGTCTGGCCTAGACCTTCCTAAAAGCTTGGTAGGAAGCTATTGGTGCTGTCATTTGCACCTAAAACCCGAAGATTGAAAAGTTGCCATTGTTGGTGAGGAAGCTCCAATCCGAGCTTGGCTCCGCCGCGCCGCCGCCGTGCCTTGTCGCCGTGCATGGGTCCAGGTAAGTTCATAAGGAATTTTTGCACCTGTTGGTGCAATTGGTTGTGGCCCAGAGCTCCTGGTTGGTTGGTCACGAATTTCAAGGTTTGAAGCCTTTCTTCAACCTCGGTTTCCGACCAACTGGGGTTGCCGTTGAGGCCCGAGCTTGCAGAAGATGAAGAGTAGACTCCCATGAACATTTCCATCCATGTTAGAATGCCTCTGGTTCAGTGATTGCAGAGAACAAATTCTGGGAATGGGTTGTATGCTTGTTAAAGAATAGTGCACACCAACTGTTTGTATAAATGCCTCAATGAAGAAATAATTGGAATTAGCTTTCGAGTTAAATATAAAAGTTGCTCTAAATTGCCCCCTGAGCTTGATGCTCACGTCAGATCAATTAGATCTGTGTGGATTTAAAATTTGAGCAATGAGAATCTTTAAGTAAACATGGCATGGGTTCTGCTTGAACCAGCACACCTGGGTTCCAACCAGGGTGAGCACAGTGGTCCTAGCAGGGTTAAGATCAACTTTGATATATAAACTTTTGCTGTTTGAAGTTTAGAATTAAAGTTATAGCTTAATCAACCTTTTAAAGAAATGTTGAAACAAAACTAAGTTCCGGGCCCTTAGCGAAACCGCGACAGTGTATTCCAGGCTAATTTGGGGTCACTGGACGCGGTGCTCGCGTTAGATTTTGGGTTTGAAGAGCCGGAGAAACAAAAATGCATTTTGGCTATGTTAGAGAGGAATTTTATGGCCCGAAGTTTGCCTCGGGTTTCCGTGCTGTCACAAATTGGTGAGCACGGTGTTCAGCAAGACAAATGTCACCTGCTGGAAGTGACGGTTCGTCAAAATAAATTTCTAGTTGAAAGAACGGGCAAAAACAGTGCCCAAATTGGCACTAAAAGTGAGAATTTGAAAACCCTAGGGGTCTAGTTGCAAAAATCACATCGTATACTGGTTAGTAAACTGATTTCTGAATAATATAATTTGATTCAGGTGTTCCAGTAGTTCTGATCTTCGAGTTAGTCAGATACGGTCTGTTCGCCTGCGCTTTGACAGGTGGGTTATCTTCGGTCCGGGCTTTATCATTTCGGCCCTCGGTGTACGGTATTGGTTGGACTCCTGTTTTTGTTAATCTAGGTTATAATTGAGCCTGTCTGCCTTTGATCGTGATATATATTGCTTTGACTGATTGATCAGTAGTTGCACTCCTATGCTTGATTATTATATTGATCTATTAATGCTTGAGCCTGCCATTCCTTTCGATCAATTATGCTTGATTTATAGTCTCTGTCTATACTTGATTGCCCTGCATGATCTTTAGCCGTTTCCCAGTTGCTCCTATGGTTATCTGGATTTTTGCCATGCCTGATTGGACATACTTGTGCTTGTTGATCTTTGTCGCTGAGCTTGTACTGCTGAACACATGTATATTTTATTTAAATAACGTTTTTACCCAAGCTTCGCAGGGTCGCCTGCGTCTGTTCTTGTTTGATAGGACAAGGGCACTGCTCTGCGAGGTTTGAACCCAAAACCTGTTTTAATGATTTTTTTTCTTAAAACTGCATGTGTTTGGACAGTATGACTTGGTCTGTAGTTGCTAAACCTGGTTCTATTTCATAGTGGCTGTTGATTATATTCCGCTTTGCTTTCGTGATTGGCTGGTGTTACATCCTGATCTATGTTTTAGAGATTTTTGATTATATTCCGCATTTGCATTCGTTGGTTAATAGATGTTGAGCTTGCTTCCTGATGATCAAATATTACACTGCTGAACATATAATTTTAATCAACCAAAGTTTTACCGAGCTTCGTAGGGTCGCCGGAGTCTGTTCTTGTTTGATAGGACAAAGGCAATTGCTCTGCGAGGTTTGGAAACCCAAGCTTCGTAGTGTCGCCTGAGTCTGTTCTTGTTTGATAGGACGAGGGCAACGCTCTTTGAGGTTTGGACTTTTCAAAATAGTTTTCTCAAAAAAAAATATGTGTTCAGTTTTGTATGTTTGGTTGGTCTGCCTGATTGAGTTGAGATTTGCTTTTGATCTTATGTTGAGTTGAGATTTGCCTTTGATCTTGCATATGAGTTGAGATTCAGTTGATTTTGCTATTGCATCCCAGTGGGGATTTCCCGGCTTGTTGCCGATTACCCGGTCAGTGGACCGTGAGTTTGAGCATTTGCATTTGATCGCCCGCACCGTTGTACTTCACGAACATCAGCGGAGTCATGACCCGTGTAGATGTTCTTTACCGGTAAAGTGGTTAGCAGTAGCAACCCGTGACCCCTTGTGGGGGGGAAATTGCGCCTGAGGGTTTTGTGGAACCAAAGGTGGCTTGTGGTGCCAGATGGGCAAATTCGCCTGAGGGTTTTGTGGAACCAATATGGTGACTGGTAATTGGGTAATTTGATATATCATTCATTTGATGCATAAGTTGCTTGTAGTTTGCTTTCGTCTTATCTTATGATTCCTGATTTCAGTTTGAGAACATTCATTGTTTGATACTTGCCTATACAATCATCCAGCATGCTTGATTCATTTCATTCCTGTCAAGATTTTCTAAGTTGAATTAAGTACAATTCCATGATTATATATCTGCTTAGCCTAACTTAATCTCTTTGAGCCTGCTTTTCTTTGATTACATTATATCTGCTATCTGCCTGATCTATGCCTATTAAGTACAGTTCCATGATTATATATCTGCTTATCCTAACTGTGATCTCCATAATGACTATTTGATTTCCATGTTACCTCCCTGATGATTATCTATAGTTGTTGATCTCTATGTTGCCTATCTGATTATTCTAACCCCCTGATTATTACTATCCTCTAGTATTGTATACCAGTAGGTACGATCTGCTATTTCTCGGCTCGTCGTGCCCACTGGGATACACTCCGGTGTGTCTCACACCCTCGGGTGACTGTTTTTCAGGTCAAGCGGGTGTTGAGATGTCGGGACGAATTGGCGAGGTATCGAGATAGATGTTCGACCCTGGACAGCCGTGAACTTAGCTAAAGAATTTAAAGTTGAAAGATTTTGTAATTTGGGAAAATGAGTTGTAATTTGTGCAGTATTGTAAAAGTAAATTTAGTATTATCCTTAGTACGTCGTTAGTACACTCTGATTGATTGCCAAGCTAGCCGTGCATATATAGAAAATGCTCAATCCCCAATGGGATTGGGACTCTTCTATATATGTGGCGGTCTGTCATTGCCCTGGCTGTTTTGCAACTCTGATTTAAAAAAAAAAAAAAAAAAAATTTTAGACGCTGGTTTTTAAACTCGGGGCGTGACAATATTCGAAATCCTTGGGTGCAAACACGACGATGTGGTCACTGGAGCAACTGCACCGAGTACATCTCATGGACCTACATCACATGAGGACGATGATGATTCAGATCAGGATGAGTGATTTCTTTGCCTTCTTGTTTTTGGTTTTTAGTTTCTTTTCACTTTATGATGAACAAGAACTCTAATGGGCATGTAACTATGAACGTATCCTGCTAGTATGTTTCTTTTTGTCTATTTTGATTGCTTGACAATTTGTGACAAAAAGGGGGAGAACAGAAAATATTGATTGAATCACAAAGGGGGAGAACATAGATGCTCAAGATAGGGGGAGAATATGGAGAATATGGAGAACATGTTGGAGATGCTCAAGACAGGGGGAGAATATGGAGAACATGGAGAACATGTTGGAGATGCTCAAGACAGGGGGAGACAAAGAAAAGATTAAAAGCGCCACAAAACAAATGAACCAAAAGGAAGACGAATCAAATGTAGGATTTTAATTTCTAACGACTAATATTTGATTTTGTTTGGAGTTTTTGTTTTGCAGGAATTACATCACTTTAAGACTCCAAGTCCTAAGTCATAGAGTATGTTCTAGGACTGTTTGGTTCAAATGTAATTTTGTATTTATTGGATCTTTCACGCAAAGAAAATCAATGTTTTGGTGATGACATTGAATTTCGGATTTTTTTGGTTTAAGATGAGTGACTTGAGCGCTTTTATGTATTTTTGGATTTTGTCACGAAATTGCCAAAGGGGGAGATTGTTACGGCATTTTGGTGTTGGCATATTTCGTGAGTCAAGTCAGTGAGTTGAGTCGGAGTCTTAAAGGGATCAAATTGTCAATTCAGCCTTCGAAGACTCATTGAAGATTCAACATGAGCCCAAGTCAACTCTCAGGTATGATTAAATATTGTTCATGGTGATTAAAGTTCGTTTATAATCATTGGAAACAGGAAATTAATGAAAACCGGTTTAGACTTGGTTTTAGGAACTTGGTTTTAACTTACAACTTATTTTAAGTTTGGTTTCCGGTACTTGGTTTGTTTTGGACAAAGTTTATCTTGGAAAAATCAGTTTTTACATTGAGTACCGGAACCACACTTGAAGTTCCTCAAACCCGACACAGAATTTTCTGAAATTTGTATTGCGTACCGGAACACAGACTCGCGTACCGGAACACAATAGAAAAATCTGTGTTTTGCACCATTGAGTACCGGAACATGATAAGTGGTACCGGTACACAATGTTACATCGGGAAAAGTTTCCTAAACCGACTCTAATATGTTTCCAAGGGTTATAAATAGATACTTAGGGTTTCTCGAATAGAATGACCGATACCGAAAACACACGAGAGCAACCCTAGAGGCTAGGTTTTTATCGTTCTTCTTTATAGCCTCTTTTAGGTCAATTCGACGGTTCTTCCAAGATCTATCTTTTGTCGAATCGATCTAGTCTTTGCTTAGAGATTTCTTCTACGGTTCCTCAATGATAATCTAAGCAAAGGATCACCATCGAAGCCAATTTTCTAACCGGCTGAGTTTGCGTCGTGGATTCGACGTGGCATCGTGGATTCGGTGTGCTAAAGGCGTTTCGTGGATTCGAAACGTGTGCTCGTGGATTCGAGTGGCGTTCGTGGATTCGAACGTGTGCAGTGGACGTGCAATCGGTGAGCGCAAGGTCCGAAGAAGTTGAAGGAGGGGTTTGAGTCCGTGGAGTCGGTAATCACCTTGTTATTCTTCTTTTCTTAGTGGATTGTTATTGCGTGTTGGTCCCGTGGTTTTTCTCCTGGATTGGAGTTTCCAGGTAAATCTCGGTGTGTTGATTTTTATTTCCGCATTGGTTTTTTATTTTGCACTGAGATTTGATTTTTAAATATTACACCTATTCACCCCCCTCTAGGTGTTTGATAGTACCTATTTAGATCCTTGTGGATCCTAAATAACTCTACATTATGATTGATATCCCGTTAATTATTATTCCCTGATCCTGCTTTAGTTAATTTTATTGCTATTGTTGGAACTTGACTTAGCACCCCGTCATATGTTGCATGTGTAACCAGACTAGTAGAAAACCTTCACTTGGGCTAGGTTTATTTAAGCTCTAGACATCCACACTTCGTATTCTATTCCTGGACATAGTGTTATCCTCGCCCGGGTAGTGGGCCGAGTGGTTGAGATTCTTCTTAGTGTGGGATGCATGTTACACTCGTGCTTGGGAGCAGAGTGGAGTCTGGTAGCTTATAGCTAGTCTTTTATCTGTGGCGGGAGCTGTTTTGGTAAACGGTAATCCCGGGATGTCTTATTCTTTATTTCATTTGTCGCCACTGTGTTAGTGGCAGTAGTGTACCAGTGATAGTAGAACCTAGAACCCAGACTGTTTTTAGACATACATAATTTCTGTAAACTAATGTTTTTCTTCCAAATTTCGAGAGGTCGCCGGAGCCTGTTCTTGTTTGATTTGGGTGAAGGCAATAGCCCTTCGGGGTTTGGAAAATTAAACTTATTTAAACGGATTTTCTTAAAAGAACTAAAAATCTATTAAATTGGGTTTCTTAGATTAAAATAGCTTTCAGTAATAACTGTCATCTTTTTATTACAACTTCGTCACCCGAGAGAGTTTGGGTGATCTGGGTTCTAGGGGCCTTTTCTGTTTCTGTTTCAGGACGATAGATACGGGGGCTGTGCCTGGAACCTGTTCTTGTTTGATAGGGTTGTAGGTGTTGCTCTCTCAGAACTTTTGGGCCCTGGTTGGTTTTCTCCACATGTTTTACCGAGGGAGTTGTTTTTCCGAGCTGTAAGGGAGTCGAGAACTCCGATAGGCAGAGCCTGGAGTCTGTTCTTGTTTGATAGGGTTCTAGGCACCGACCTATCGGGGTTTCCGAACCCTTATGGTGTCGGTCTGTGTTGTGTCGTTGTGGGTTGGTGTTCTGTTTTGGGGAGCCGTTGGGTTGACGGCAGTCCTAGCTGTGGAATATTTTCAGCTAGTGAGTTAGAGATGTGATGCTGGTTATTATCGATCTTGTTGATCGTGGATTTGGACTATAGCCTGCATGAGCCATATTGAGCTCGACAGAAATGCGCTGATACTTTCCTCGGTGGGGTCGCGCCCCTCGAGTGCCACTCCGGAGCTGGGCCTGTTACTTTACTATCGCGACTTGTCGACGCAGTCCCTCTGGCTAGGCCAGTTTTGGCAGTCACGGACGCCCTACGGTAGACCCGTCCTCTTCTGGATGTGCAGCAGTAGGTGGGCGCAGGTTTCACTGGACCTTATGTGGCAGTCACTGTGATTGGGTTGATCGAGTATACTGAGTTTCAGTCGATGCATCATTTTCATCTGTATCACCCTTTGAGCATAGTAGATAGAGGCATGGTAGCTGTAGAGTTATTTTCAGCTTTCCTTTCTTCAGTTTTCTGTTATCTTATGCCTCTAGTAGACTTAGTGGGCAGACCGTCGGGTTTGGTTGCGGTACCCACTGAGAACTACTATGGGATGTAGTTCTCACACCTGCTATGGTGTATTTTTCCCCAGGGACCCCTTCTCCAATTCCTGTTGCTCATGTTGCTGATCCTTCAGACCGAGGCGAGGGAGTCGCGAGCTAGTTCCCTACCAGTCTTTGGAGTATAGCGGTGCCCCCTTTCTGGAGACTTGCAGTACAGTCAGTAGATTAGTTTTATTTCCACTTTTGAGAGACTATTGTATTGTGAGGATTTGACTTGTACTGAGAGTCTGTACACTAATGTATTATTTCTGTTTACCTCCCTGTAGAGTTTGGAGTGTTGTATCAGAGGATTTTGTATATGATCGTATTTGGGAGATGGATATTGTATCTTTATTTTCAGTTGTACAGTGATTGGATTTTAGTTTTATAGTAGTTTTCTTTTCAGCTATGATATTTGTATATCTTTAGTATTATCTTTTGCAGGTTAGACGCTTCGCCTATGCGGGGTTTTGTATAGGCGGCGGATCTGTTGGCGAGCCCGGGTCGCAGTTTCGACCCCGGGGCGTGACATCTGGAATGGACACTTGGGACATGGGTGTTAAGGAATTTTTGTGTTGGCGTATTTCGTGAAGTATATTAAGTTTTGAAGATTGAAGATGAAGAATTGTGGATCACATACATCAATCTCAAGAAGAATGAATTCAAAAGGATCAGATACGTTTAACTAAATAATTTTGGTGATCCGAATACATTTATGTAGTTTAGAAACATTTGGAATATTTTTCAATGCATAAAAATCAAAAAATGGACAATTTAAGTGTTCAGGATCCGGATCAGGACATTCCAGTCCGGACCCTGAACATAGTTTAGTTCATGCGGAATTACAGTCCGGATCATCCCCTGTTGAGTCCGGACCCTGAACTCTGGTTTTTGTTCAATCGCATGAACAGTCCGGATCAGGCCAAATCCAGCCCGGACCCCGAACTGTTTTTTTAGAAAATTCTCTGAAAAAAAGACGACAGTCCGGATAAGCTAAATCCAGTCTGGACCGCCATGCGGGAAAAAGTTAATTTGTTAAGTCAGTTTTTGATGTTTATCTCTTCCCAATTGGTTTCTAACCTATAAATAGACCCTAACATTCATTTTTTAGGGTACGACTGAAAATTCCTAAGGTTTCAAAATTTCTATGTATTTTTAAAAGGAATCGAAAGGAAAAATCCACATATGTAGAGAAGAAAGGAAAGCATGATCTAATTTATGTTTCTTCGTCTATATTGTACAATTTGATTTTAGGGTTTCCAAACTCTTATTTCTTGTAGAATCAAATTGAAGAATACTTAGATGGTAATTTATTGTCTATCTATGATCTAAGTATTCGGCGGATTATCATCACCAATAAACAAAACGACGATTTCCCAAAATCAGCGCGTGGATTCGCGTGGCCTTGTGGATTCAAGGTGCTACCGCTTTCGTGGATTCAAAGCAAGGTACGTTCGTGTGATCGAGATGTGCTACATTGGTGAAGACCGTGGATTCAGTTGGACGTCGTGGATTCGACGTTGGACATCGTGGATTCGGTGTTGGACACAAATCGTGGATTCGAGGCGCGTTGCGGAGCGAGCGGAGAATATCTACTCGGAGCGTATGGAAAAGGTTGAGTCGTAGTGTTACGTTATATCACCTTTGTACGTGTTTAATCTTAGTGGATTTCGTCGTGTTATCGGTCCCGTGGTCTTTTACTCCTGTGACGGAGTTTTCCACGTAAAATCTTGCATTCTTATTTACTTTTCCGCATTGGGTTATTTTTACGCAAAAATTCTTGAGTTTTATTGTTTACACCTATTCACCCCCTCCCTCTAGGTGGTTTTTTTCCTATTTAGATCCGTGGACACATAACCCACAATGGGCCTTCATCTTGGGCCTCTCCAGTAGGCCTTCTTCAGCTGGCTTCTTCTGTTGATGCTTCTACTCTGGTCCTCTACTTCCCATGCCCTTATCCCTACACTATGCTCCTCCCGACCTTCTATCCTGCTCCTTATTCTCATCCTCTGATCCTCCCTTGGCTCCTTCCCATCTCTTCCCACCATGGAGTTGCTTTTGGCGGTGCCGGTTGTTATAGAGAAGTAGCCACCGAGCCGCTGCCATCCCGCCTTCGCATCGCCTCTGAAGCCGCCTTGGCCACCACGCGCGTCTCCACCGAGCCGCTGCCCCGCGCGTCTCCACCGAGCCACTACCCCTCGCATAGCCGCCGAAGCCGCCTTGTCCCCGAACGCGTCGCCGCTGAAGCTGCCTTGTCCACCGCTCGCGTCGCCGCCGAAGACGCCGCCGTCCTCGTCCCTTCGTCGCCAAGGCCGCCGAAGCCGATTGTCTTCTTCTTCTCCTTCGTGAGCAAGAACCAAAGAAAAAATCAAAAAAAAAAAAAAAGAGTCTCACTTTGTTAAAGCTATAAAGTACTCTATAATATATATTTATTAATAAGGGGAAACATCACTTTGTTTTGTGCGTGTACACACAAGCATACGTGCACACACATATATATACTTCTTGCTTATATATATATATATATATATATATATATATATATATATATATATATATATATATATATATATATATATATATATATATATATATATATATATATATATATATATATATATATATGTTTAAAGTTTAAGATCACATTATTTATTTATCTTAAAAAAATAAAATATTAAGTTGACATAATTGTTGTTAGGTAAAATAAATACTGACTTCAAAGTTCAAAAATATAAACTTAACAGAGAAGAGATTGCGCTTAATCATGGAGATAATATGACTCGACAATTGTGCTGGATGCTATAGACTTCGTGAACTCATATATATATATATATATATATATATATATATATATATATATAGAGAGAGAGAGAGAGAGAGAGAGAGAGAGAGAGAGTCCGGCTACTATACTATTAATAGTATTGGTGCTATCAAGTTTTCTACCCTTAGATTAATCCCTTTAATCATTTTTACCCGTTGGATTTAACTATTTTCCTAACCATCTATTAAACCCAAGGGGCCCACTATCATCTCAACCACATATTTTTTAATCCAAGTGTTAAAAACTTAATAGCACTAATGAGTTGGTACTATTAATAGTATTCCAGCCTAGCTCTCTCACTCACTCTCTCTCTCTCTCTCTCTCTCTCTCTCTCTCTCTCTCTCTCTATATATATATATATATATATATATATATATATATATATATATATATAGTCCGGCTAATATACTATTAATAGTACCAAGTTATTGGTGCTATCAAATTTTCTACCCTTATATCAACCTCTTTGATCATTTTCAGCCGTTAGATTTTACTATTTCTCTAACCACCTATTAAATCTAAGGGACCCACTATCATCTCAACCACACATCTTTTAATCTAAAGGTTAAAAACCTAATAGCACCAATGACTTGATACTATTAATAGTATTCCAGCCTAGCTCATATATATATGCTTGATATTATTGATTTCGTGGACTTATATATACATAAATATAAACATGACTCAGTCAAATCTTTAATTTTCATGATATATTAATATTCATACATTCTTGTTGTTATCATTATTATTATAATAAAAAAAAAATTGGAGTATAGTATTTTGATCACGATCAGCTTAATTGGAGCTGGCCGGAATATAACAAGGATGGTGTAATTAACCGGGTACCTGCGAGTACCCGGGAAGCATGAACCCTTCTAATTTCTGGTTCTTTTAATTTTCTTTCTGATAATATATTTTCTCACTATAAAAAAAATATAGTAAAGAAAAGTACAATCCCCCACTTATACAACAGCATCACTCTCATCTTCACGTTTTCTCTCCTTTCGAGAAAACAAGTGTCTTACCGGGTGTGCCAAAAAATTATTGGGCGCCGAACGTGCGTTGACCACTGACCTGGCCCGGCCTTCCACCGACTTCGTAAATGATCCTTGGAGTGCGCCGCGAGATCAAGCGATCGAGTTGAGAAGGGATCTGCTCAACCGGGCCTTCTCAATCAAAAATGGAATAGAGCTTGGATCGAGAAGCCGGACTACCTACCATACGAGAACTCGAAAAGTTTCAAGAAATTGACTCGGCTAAACGAGCCGAATCGCTTTGTATTGCTCGCAATGGAAAGAATTACGGGGTATGGTTACAAGATTAAGACTACTCTTAAGAAAGCTGTAAAAAAAATTGTAAACACTATTTTAGGAAAACTGTAAATCTAGTATAAAAAGCAGTAGATGCAAAAATTAAAGAAAATGAAAAGCTAATAGTTGCAAGCTTATGCGATTGTAAGAGTCTTTCTTAGAAGAAAGTTTATTTATTTATACATGTACGAACCTCTCTTTGGACTAATCGCCATTTTGAGTAACGGTGTATTGTTCGGAAAATTGTTGCGTATTCTTCAGCCATTTTCCCTTCAAAAAAAATTTCTCCTTAAATGGATAGTGGCGCCTTTTCCGTCTATATCCATTCTCGAATATTGTGCGTCATGACGTGATCCTCAGTAATCGTAGATACGATGCGTTATTTTCCAAACTTGCGTCTGTTGGGAGATTTGCGCCCTATAATTTCGCACCGTCTATTTTCAGAATTATTCATTCTAGGTTTTGGTCCATATCCCTATTCGGCTAATGAAGTCGAGAACTGATTCTATTTTTGATTCTTATAACAATCGGCTAAAGTAGATGATGACCAACCTTTTACTTGGATAGCCGATTCTGGATTATTTTCTGACAAAGCCTAAATATTTTTCATCGGCTTATAATTTGTCCAAACCGGTTAACTTGTTTGACAGCTTTCCATGCCACGCGTCACTCTTTAATTCAAATCGGCCGGCTTGGTCATTTTAACTATGTCGTTTGTCAGGTGGTGATTTTTTTAGTCTTAACAATTATTATTATTATTATTATTATTATTATTATTATTATTATTATTATTATTATTATTATTATTATTATTTGAGATCTAGTTGTCTCGCATATGTGGATCGATTTTTTTTTGTCTAATAAAGGACGCTGGTACTAAAAAAATATAGAAGTAAGGCCCATGAACATGAACATTTTAATTATAAAAAGAAAAGGTACTATCTAAAGGGTTTTATTAAACATTATTGGGGTCGTACGTTGCCATTTCGCTCATCTTCGACAATCAACCCCGATTAGCGGGTCTGTTGGCGTGCCCGAACTATCCAAATTGGCGGTCTCGGAGCGTGACAGATTAGAGTGGTATCAGAGAGTAGAAGTAGACTTAGGTGGCTAGCGAACCTTAGGAATGCCCTAGGGTTTAGGCACAAGAGAGTGTGCGGATCTTTGGGCGAAAGTGCATGATTGGGTATTATAATTCCCAAGAAGGATATTGGGAATGGATCGAGGGAAATAGACTTTCACTAGCTAACGATATGTTGGGCGGCCGACAACGTAACGTTAGGAGTGAAAGGAAGTATCCTTCATTACTTTCGCATGATTGGTTGACGGACCATTATTGTATTTATTTATTTATTTCGCATTCAATTACGCAGAATGTCTAAGTTGTTAATATTGGACTAATGTTTCGTTGTGGTGTGCAGATAGAGATGCCACCGCGAAGGGAGACACGTTTGACATGACTCGAGCCGGGAGAGGGCTCTAGGTCGAATGAGGTCCGCGAGTTACGGGAGTAGATGGTCGTGCTTATCGGCGTGGTCCAGTAGCAGGCAGAGGCCTCATTGCGACAGGAGGAGGCTTCTCGCCGATGGGAGGAGGAGGCTTCCCGTAGGCAGGAGGAAGTGTTCCGGCGCTAGGAAAAGGTGTCGAGGTGACAAGCAGAGTAGATAGAGAGGCTCCAGGAGATGTTGGCGCAGCAAGTTGAGCCTGCGTAGACTGTGTGGGTTATGGGATCCAAGGATCTATAAAGGGGAAAAACCACCTAAAGGGGGGGTGAATAGGTGTAAACAATAAAACTCAGAAATCTATGCGTTAAAATAACCCAATGCGGAAAATAAATAAGGTACGCAAGATTTTACGTGAAAAATTCCATCATAAGAGTAAAAAATCAGGGGACCGATCACACGGAAAAATCCACTAAGATTAAACACGTACAAGGTGATATAACGCAACACTACAACTCAACCTTTTTCATATGCTCCGAGCAGACCTTTTCCGCAGTCCGCAACCCGCCTCGATCACACAATTTGCGTCCAACTTCGAATCTACGAAGTCCAACCAAATCCACGATCTTCACCAATTTGGCATGAGTTGATCACACGAACGTGCCACGCTCCGAATCTACGAAGTCGATAAATACCTTGAATCACAAGACCACGCGAATCCGCGCGTCGATTGTCCTTTCAGAAATCGTTGATTTTGGTGGTGATGATACTTTGAATACTTAGATCATCATAAATAGACTAGAAAACACCATCAAAGTATTCATCGATTTGATTCTTCAAAGAATAAGGAGTTTGAAAAACCTAGAATCAAATCGATAAATAGAGAAAGAATACCTAAAATAAAGAGGTGTTTACCTTTTCTTCTATATGTGTGGATTTGTTTTTCTTACTTTTGATCCATTATTCTTGAGATTGATGTATATGATCTTCAAGTCTTCAACTTCAACACTTCACGAAATACGCCAATACAAAAATTCTTAACAGACTGCGCATGAGCGCACAACATCGCCTCAGGTGGGGGTGACGACGGAGGGGGTGGCTATGGCGACCGAGCATATGGCGGCGCGCCCAGCACCATCGATTGGGAGTACTAGAGAGGTGCCTAGTGGGCCGACTCGGAGGCATATGACTGTAGTACCCACAGTTTTTCCTTCGAGTCGCCTTCGGTGTATGTGTGGTTTTTGCGTATTCTTCGCTTTTATTAATTTTATCGGTTTTGGTTTTCATGTGTAGAGCTCGTTAAACGAAGAACAGCGGTGCGATCGGCTCAGAAATCCGACAAACGGGTCTCCTGGTATGATTTTTCAAAGTTAATAGGTGGAAAATAATTTTTAAATACCCATTATGTGATGATCCAGACTTCTGCAAAGACTGTTGCAGTGATTACAGTGACTACAGGAAGCTCACACAGTGTATCGGAGCTAGTAGTGTCGAAAACGGATCTCAGAAATGGATCCGGCGCGAAAATCGGATCAAGTGGGCTTTCCGGGGGCTTTCGGCAAAATTTCGGATGAGAATTTGGCAAAACGGACAGCGGATTTGGACTCAGCGCGCGAAAACGATCAAAATGGTGTATTTACTTATTTTCGGCGCAAAAGTACTGTTCACGCCGGAACAGTAACTCCGGCCGCCGGAAACACTGTTCCGGCGACCGGCAGGCGGCGGAGCACGGCGGCGCAGCGGCAGAGCGCGGCGGAGCGCGGCGCGGGCAGGCGCTGGCAGGCGTGCAGGCGGGTTGGTCCACGGCATGGCGTGCACCGGCTGCACGGAAGATCGGCTTTGACACGTGGCAGCTCCTGATTGGTTGGTCGGCTTCTAGAAGGCAGCGGGGTAGTGACACGTGGCAGCACCCCATTGGCTGACAGGATCCGGAAAACTCGGTGCGGGGACCGGGCACGTGCTCCCTGGGTGACACGTGGCGATTTCTAAGCGGCCTTGCATGGATGTTTCTTGTTTTGTGGACACGTGGCGCATTCTGGTTCGTCGGTTTTGGTGTTTCCTGTTTGGGCCCGGATCTGGTGTGGAGCCTGAAGATTCCTTGGCCTATTATTTAAGCCACCTCCCTCTTCACTCTGCAATTCCAAATTGTAGAGAGAGACTCCGAGCTTGTGGCCTTTACAAAAATTGTTCCTCTCTCTGTCCTCTCTCTCCTCTAGAAATTTCAGAATTTTTGGAGTTACCCATAGCGAGTTATCTGCGACGCGGCGCACTTCGACGTTTCCCCTTTTTCAGCCCATTTTCGTCGCAGTTCCATCAGAAAATCCCTGTGCTGTAACCGGGTGGAATTTTTGAGCGATTTTTGCAGCAGCGCGTTCCTAAGAGGTAAGGTTTCGATTTTCGTGCTGATTATTTCGCTCCATTTCGCACTTTTGGCATGGTTCCCGAGGCACATTTGACCCCCTTTTTGCTGTGGTAGTTTCTGGACAGCATCGACTTCTCCGATTTATATCTTGAGCTAGGAGCATCGGATCAAGGCGTTTAAAGAGTCGATTTCGATCTACTCGTCGCAAGGAACGCAACCTTAATTTTTCTGGATTTTTTTGAGCACTGTACAGAGGTAAAAAACTCCTCTTTTCCGCGTTGTTTGGAAAACAGCAAATACTGTATTTTTGGGACTTGTATTTATACTGGGTGCGTTGTTCTGTACAGCTGTGCACTGTTTTCAGTGAGTTGCGGGATTAGAGGACTGTGGACAGCTAGGAGACTATTTGGGTGTGGATTGCGCTTTTCGAGGTGGGTGGTTGTTGCTTACCTCATTTTTGACTTGCTTACAAGGATTATTAGAACTCCCCTAAAATTTAATGTGACAATTGATACTCTATTTGAGAACCATACTTATGACCCCACAGATTATATGATAGCTTAATTTGGGACACTGTGGTTGGGACAAATGCTATAATCTCGCATGCAAATAACTTTTTATATCGGTACAGTAAGATCAATCTTTTTAAAATAAATATTTGACACTTTTCTACAGCTTTTAAATAGTACAATTGCATGCTTGCTTGGACATCTGGTTAGGCCACTATTTCTTGCTACACTATCATATTGGGGCTTGACTTAGGAGAAAACATGTTTTATTGCTCTCCTTTGCATTCAGATGTGTAGGTTTGTATAATGTAGGATCCACAAGGATCTAAATAGGTACTATCAAACACCTAGAGGGGGGGTGAATAGGTGTAATATTTAAAAATCAAATCTCAGTGCAAAATAAAAACCAATGCGGAAATAAAAATCAACACACCGAGATTTACGTGGAAACTCCAATCCAGGAGAAAAACCACGGGACCAACACGCAATAACAATCCACTAAGAATTGAAGAATAACAAGGTGATTACCGACTCCACGGACTCGACCCCTCCTTCAAGTTCTTCGGACCTTGCGCTCCACCGATTGCACGTCCACTGCACACGTTCGAATCCACGAACGCCACTCGAATCCACGAGCACACGTTTCGAATCCACGAAACGCCTTCAACACACCGAATCCACGGTGCTACGTCGAATCCACGACGCAAACTCAGCCGATAAAGAAATATAGGCTTCGATGGTGATCCTTTGCTTAGATTATCATTGAGGAACCATAGAAAGAATTTCTAAGCAAAGTTTAGATCAATTCGACAAAAGATAAATCTTAGAAGCACCGTCGAATTGACCTAAAAGAGGCTAAAAAGAAGAACGATAAAAACCTAGCCTCTAGGGTTGCTCTCGAGTGTTTTCGGTATTGGTCATTGTCGTCGAGAAACCCTAAGTATCTATTTATAGCCCTTGGAAACGAATTAGAGTCGGTTTAGGAAACTTTTCCCGAGGCAATATTGTGTACCGGTACCAAATATTGTGTTCCGGTACTCAATGGTGCAAAACACAGATTTTTCTATTGTGTTCCGGTACGCGAGTCTGTGTTCCGGTACGCAATACAAATTTCAGAAAATTCTGTGTCGGGTTTGAGGAACTTCAAGTGTGGTTCCGGTACTCAATGTAAAAACTGATTTTTTCAAGATAAATTTTATCCAAAACAAACCAAGTACCGGAATCCAAACTTAAATAAAGTTGTAAGTTAAAACCAAGTTCCTAAAACTAAGTCTAAACCGGTTTTCATTAAATTCCTGTTTCCAATGATTATAAACGAACTTTAATCACCATGAACAATATTTAATCCTACCTGAAAGTTGACTTGGGCTCATGTTGAATCTTCAATGAGTCTTCGAAGGCTGATTTGACAATTTGATCCCTTTAAGACTCCGACTCAACTCACTGACTTGACTCACGAAATATGCCAACACCAAAATGCCGTAACAATCTCCCCCTTTGGCAATTTCGTGACAAAACCCAAAAATACATAAAACCGCTCAAGTCACTCATCTTAAACCAAAAAATCGAAATTCAATGTCATCACCAAAACATTGATTTTCTTTGCGTGAAAGATCCAATAAATACAAAATTACATTTGAACCAAACAGTCCTAGAACATACTCTATGACTTAGGACTTGGAGTCTTAAAGTGACATAATTCCTGCAACACAAAACTCCAAACAAAATCAAACGTTAGTCGTTAGAAATTAAAAAAACTACATTTGATTCGTCTTCCATTTGGTTCTTTTATTTTGTAGCTCTTTCAATCTTTTCTTTATCTCCCCCTATCTTGAGCAATCCAACATGTTCTCCCCCTTTCTTGAGCATCTATGTTCTCCCCCTTTGTGATACGATCATTATTTTCTGTTCTCCCCCTTTTTTGTTTGTCCTATCTCGATGATCTCATCTCCGTCATTTCTCTTCTCCCCCTTTTTGTCACAAATTGTCAAACAGTGAACATACTAGACAAAAGAAAATCTAACAACATTAGTTCATAGAGAAAGAGAGATAAAAGCTTAGTTCCGGTATATAACAAAAATGCAGATTGCGTACCGGTACCAGAAAGCAAAAATCAAATAATTTCTTGAAACAAATCCAGATTTTGGAATCTTTTCAAATACCGATTTGTATTCCATCAAGAAATCAATTTAAGTGCTTTAAACAATGAATTCACACAGATGCCATTCAATCCAATTAATTTCACAAAATTAAAAAGATTTACTCCTAAATCATGAAAAATAAAGATAAAACATTATAAACAGTTTTTCATGTTATATTCATCAAACACAAGTCATCAAAAATAATCTTGAGATCCAAACTCTATCAAGATGTAACGGATTTACAAAGATGACTTACGGAGATTTCCAAATGACATCAATCTTGAATTCTACCCTTTCTTGAGATTGAGGTGTATGATCCAAATTTCTTTCATCAGAATAATTTAGAAAAATTCCATAAAAATCAAAAGGAGTATGTAAGCACTTTAGCGCATCAACTTTAAACAAAAGTCATCGTTTCATGCAACAAGAAATAGATTATACCAAATCTATCAAAAATACTCAAAAATGAAACGAAAATTTATGAGAATTAAATCCCTTAAAGTTGAACAACTTCAATTACATCTAACATGATCTTATGCGTAATGCCTTTATCAAATCATCAATTTGGTAAAGAAAATGAAATACCAAGATCAATAGATGTTTGAAATCCCAGATAAGTTAGATAATATATCTAGACAATCTGTTGAAGAGAGTGGCTCTTTGAGCATCTTTCATTAAAATTCCACCTTATACCAACCTGAAAATTTGACAGAGTCAAGTATTTCCGTATGCATTTTATTTAATTCAAAAATTGAAAAACCTTGCTTGGTATACATGTGGTAGCTGCACACAGTACTCGGACGACCGAGGTGGTAGCTCTTTCCTCCATGTGGTGGTAGTTTTCACACTCCTCATTGGGATGTAACTCTTTCCACATCTTTTGAGCATATTACTTTTCTTTGACTCCCCCTCAATTGGCTATCAATTATTTAATATATAAGGTATTCAACCAAAAATTGATCTCGCATTCATACTCGACTAAATAGTCAAATAAGATAATGACTATACCAAGAGATCATTGAGAGAGAAATTGACTTTGATCACTTAAAAGATGACTTAATTAACATAAATGATCATTGCAACATTGAAATATTATGATGTCAAAAGCATAATAAATTTCTAAATGCGTGAAAAGATGCAATTAAAGTCAATATAACTCATGCTCAATTAATGTCCTATGTACAAACATAGATGAAGAACAAAAACACACAAACAAAACCTAACCTAAGGATTGGTTTCAAAAAGGAGATCATTTCAAGGAAAGCATTCCAATTGCCTTACGCAAGTGAATAAATCGTTTTTGATCCAAAGGTTTTGTTAAAATGTCAGCCAATTGATCTTCAGTTGAAATATATGAAAGTTGAAGAATATTTGATTCAACTAGCTCTCTAAGAAAATGATATCTAAGTTCAATGTGTTTTGTTCTTGAGTGCAACACAGGATTTTTAGAAATGTTTATAGCACTTATGTTGTCACAAAGAATTCACACAACCGAGATAGATTAAGCATCTAAAGATCACACATGATTTCTAAAATTTGATGCTTATAACTATCAAAAACTCCTATAATGAAGTATCTTCACGATTATGATTATGGAGTAAAGTTGATAATCCATATAAAATTAATTTGGAGTGAATGAACGTGAAACCCTTTTTATTCAATGCACTTGTTCAATAAAAACCCTTTTGTTCAAAAACAAAGTATAAAAACGAAGAGCATTGAAAAACATGTAATGCAAAGATTAAGAAAAATATGAAGGGAAAATCAATCAAAGCATTACATACAGTCATAAGCTAATTAGAACTTAAGACAAGGAAAGATATCACCTTTCCGAATCCAAAATCGCTGGATTTTGGGATGTCTTGATTCGTTGTGGCCGGGGGTTGTCCGCTTTGACTGTTGATCCACCTTAGGTCTTTGCCTCGCAGTGATCCACTTGAATGATTGATGTTGTGGCTCGGACCTTTGGTGGGTTGAGTGAACTCCATTGACTTGATGAATCTTTTGATTCCGTTGAGTTCGCTCCGTAGATGAAGTTACCGAAGGATTTTTCTTTCCTTTTTTCGGGCAATTCTTCACCAAATGTCCTTCAAGTCCACATAGGTGATAAGTTTTTCCTTTCAATTTCATTGTGGAACTTGAAGCATGCACAGTTTGATCCTTTTTAAATCCCAAACCAACCTTGCTTGTTTGACCTAATCCGGACATACAATCAAGTTTCTTCGAACCGGTTGAAAGCCTTTGTATGTCGGATTTAAGTTGATGAACTTGCTTGGTCAAAGCTTGATTGGTGACATGAATCTCCTCAAACTGCTTTTCAAGAAAACCAATCTTGTCCATATATGATTTTGCGTTCGTCTCCGATTGGTTTAGCTTTTCTTGGAGGATTTTATTGTTATCCAATAAACGTCCTTGTTCCTCCTCGAGATCATGAAGTTTGATCTTTAAAGCTTGATTCTCGTCTTGAACTTCAAGTCGTTGCTTCCTCAACTTCTTGATATGCTTGGCCATCTTCTTTGATTCCGCAAGAAGTTGTTGGTATGCCTCAACGAGTTCTTCTTCGTCCGACTCCCCCTCACTTGATGACTCTCCATCGGATGTTGATGTTTCATGCAAAATCAAAGGAATAGAGTCAGTGACTAAAGATGATAAGCAAAAATTAGAAGAGGGAATTTGAGAGGCATGAAAAGCAACAACTTTTTCCTCTTTACTTGAGGTCGATTCATTAGAAGTAGAATCGTCCCAAGTTTTCGCTTGCAAAGCCTTCTTTTTATATGATTTCTTAGAAGGACAATCCGTTGAAATATGGCCGTAGCCTTTGCATCGATAACATTGGATTTTCCCTTCGAAATCATCTTTTTCTTTTTCTTTAGAAGGTTTTGCAACGCCTTTGAGTTTAGAGGATTTAGAACCCGATGATCCTTTAGATGATTTCGTGGATGAAGATCCATCGGTTCGATTCTTCCAAAATTTCCGACGAAATTTCTTTGTGATCCGCGCCAATTGTTCTTCAAAATCGGCAAAAGAGATTTCATCGTCGGAACTCGATTCGCCATCTTCTTCCTTTGTTGATTTGAATGCAATACCTGTAAGCTTAGAAGAAGACTTGGAAGAAACTTGATTAGTAGGAAAAGTCATCTCATAAGTTTGCAAAGCACCTACTAATTCCTCTACACTCATCTCATCCGGATGACTAACGGTTTCAATGGCGGTAACCTTTGCCCTAAACCGTTCCGGAAGAGTCCGAAGTATCTTTCTTACAATTTTCGACTCCGGGATCTTTTCTCCTAAATTAGCACATGTATTAATTACATCTTGAAGTCTAGTGTAATAATCTGTAAACAATTCATGCTCTTCCATATGAATAGAGTCAAATTGACTTGTAAGCATCTGGAGCTTTTGAATTTTTACAAGATTAGTACCCTCATGTGTAATTTTGAGAATATCCCAAATTTCCTTCGCGGTTTCACACGCAGAAATTCGTGTAAACTCAGTCGAGGAAAGAGAATTAAATAAAGCGTTCATACCTTTTCCATTGTAAGAAGATCTTTCGATTTCCTCTTTGGACCATCTAGAGCGAGGTTTTGGGGTAGTAGAATTTTCTACTTCCTCAACAGGATGCACCCAACCGTATTCAACGGTTTGCCAAACACGCTCATCAATAGAGATGAGAAAAGCTCTCATCCGTACTTTCCAATATGCATAATTGGTCCCATCAAAAAGAGGAGGTCTAAAAATATTAACACTTTCATCCGACATGATAGATAAACCTAAAACCTGCTTTGATACCAATTGTAGGTTTGTATAATGTAGGATCCACAAGGATCTAAATAGGTACTATCAAACACCTAGAGGGGTGGTGAATAGGTGTAATATTTAAAAATCAAATCTCAGTGCAAAATAAAAACCAATGCGGAAATAAAAATCAACACACAGAGATTTATGTGGAAACTCCAATCCAGGAGAAAAACCACGGGACCAACACGCAATAACAATCCACTAAGAATTGAAGAATAACAAGGTGATTACCGACTCCACGGACTCGACCCCTCCTTCAAGTTCTTCGGACCTTGCGCTCCACCGATTGCACGTCCACTGCACACGTTCGAATCCACGAACGCCACTCGAATCCACGAACACACGTTTCGAATCCATGAAACGCCTTCAACACACCGAATCCACGGTGCTACGTCGAATCCACGACGCAAACTCAGCCGATAAAGAAATATAGGCTTCGATGGTGATCCTTTGCTTAGATTATCATTGAGGAACCATAGAAAGAATTTCTAAGCAAAGTTTAGATCAATTCGACAAAAGATAGATCTTAGAAGAACCGTCGAATTGACCTAAAAGAGGCTAAAAAGAAGAACGATAAAAACCTAGCCTCTAGGGTTGCTCTCGAGTGTTTTCGGTATTGGTCATTGTCGTCGAGAAACCCTAAGTATCTATTTATAGCCCTTGGAAACGAATTAGAGTCGGTTTAGGAAACTTTTCCCGAGGCAACATTGTGTACCGGTACCAAATATTGTGTTCCGGTACTCAATGGTGCAAAACACAGATTTTTCTATTGTGTTCCGGTACGCGAGTCTGTGTTCCGGTACGCAATACAAATTTTAGAAAATTCTGTGTCGGGTTTGAGGAACTTCAAGTGTGGTTCCGGTACTCAATGTAAAAACTGATTTTTCCAAGATAAATTTTATCCAAAACAAACCAAGTACCGGAATCCAAACTTAAATAAAGTTGTAAGTTAAAACCAAGTTCCTAAAACCAAGTCTAAACCGGTTTTCATTAAATTCCTATTTCCAATGATTATAAACGAACTTTAATCACCATGAACAATATTTAATCCTACCTGAAAGTTGACTTGGGCTCATGTTGAATCTTCAATGAGTCTTCGAAGGCTGATTTGACAATTTGATCCCTTTAAGACTCCGACTCAACTCACTGACTTGACTCACGAAATATGCCAACACCAAAATGCCGTAACAAGATGCTTGTTGCTCGAGTATGAGCAGGGGTTTGGGATAGTGTAGTCGGGATTGCACTAGATGGTGGACTTGTGGGGTATTGCGGTGACCACGGACAGCAGGTGGTCGGCCGGATGTTTATCCTTGCATCAGATTGGGGTTGAGTCTGGTTTACTTGTTTGCATCAGCTGGGGATTGGGTTTTCTGTAGTGGACGGAGTTTCACACTTTGATCATAGTCATGATCCAGTCCTGCTATTGTGAGACATTGGTTACAGAGATGCTTGATACAGAGATACTTTACTCGTGTGGGTCGCTCCCCTCGAGTGCCACTCCGGAGTAGGCTTTTGACCGTGACGGGTGCCGGTCGGTTGGCCAGTGAGTGCCAGACAGTGAGCATCGGTTAGTGAGCACCGATTAGCCAGCAGATACTTGAGACAGATCAGCAGGCAGTGCCAGTGATTACTGGTCCATTGATTGGGTTCATAGTTGCATTCATACTGTTACCTTTGGCACAGCATTGAGAGGCATAGTAGTGGTAGCTTTCCTACTTCAGCATCTTATTTACCTTACCACTTCACCTTTACCTTTCGCCTCTAGTAGTCATAGTGGGTGCGTCAGAGTTGAGGTTTTACCCACTAGGGGAGGCTACTAGTTTATCTAGTAGTTCTCACCCTCATTGTTATTTTCTGTCTCTTTCCCTTTATTTTGCAGAGTCGTCTGCGGGAGCTGCTAGGCCATCGGCAGCTGAACGAGGTAAGGGGATCGCTGAGTAGATAGATCTCCTGTGAGACTGAGAGTTGTTAGACAGATGTTGTACCCTTCACTCAGACTATGGTATTTTTCCTTTTATTTTGGGTCTGGCTTTCGCCAGCTGGTTGTACTATTTTGGTGAGCTGGGAGATTATTGTATTTATTACAGCTTTATTTTTAGTCCCAGTCTGAGATACTATGTGGTTCTTCTATTTCAGCTCTGTATTATGCTCTTTTATTGTTTATATTATATCTGAGCAGGTTACCAGCGCTTCATGTACGCGGAAAATTCCGTGTGCACGGCGGATCTGTTGGTGAGCCCGGGTTCCGGTTTACACCCGGGGCGTGACAGATTAAGTTGGTATCAGAGCTTAGGGATAGGTCAGTTGGGACTTAGAAAATCCTAGGCTTTTGGCAGACCCTAGGATGATAGGGCGTGAGAGACGTGACATTTTTCGAAAGTCGTTGATTTATTAGTTCGACTCTTCCAGTGAGGGAAGAGGGATCGACATACCCAATTTCTGGTGAACAGTTATGTTGGCTGCAGACAACATAAAGTCACAGAAATAGGGGGATATCCTTGACTTTCGTTAGATTGGGTCGTGTGGGGTTATGATACTGATTGTGGGTTCTTGTGGTAGGATGCCTCCGCGACGCAGGATGTTGACGCGTTCTCAGCCTTCTTTCCCTGAGCTCGATCAAGAGGAGTCCGGGCAGGGCCAGCAGAGTGAGGTGCAGGAGCTACAGGCTCAGATGGCTCAGATGTCGGAGACTGTTCGGCGTCAGGAGGAGGCCATGGGTCGGCTGACGCAGATGTTAGAACAGAGGGCACAGCCTGTTGTAGCACCCCCAGAGAGTTCTCCCATACCTTCTTCCCCTGCTGTGATTCCCCCAGTTGTACCGGCGACTCCGGCATCCTCTGTTGCTCGGGGTATTGGTAGACAGCCGTCTGGGTTGACGGGACCTCTGACCCCGGCAGAGCAGCAGGAGATGGTTGACTTGTTGATGAGATTTCGCCAGTTTGACCTACCCCATTTCTCGGGGCAGAGTGCAGAGCCGTGGGAGGCAGAGACGTGGATCACGGCGATGGAGCGACGTTTTGAGACATTGTTCATCGAGGAGCGATACCAGGTGTTATTGGCGTCGAACTTTCTGGAGCGCAACGCCGAGGCTTGGTGGCGGCGTGTTCGACCGGCTGGTCCGCCTGGGGCTCAGCTCCTGACCTGGGCGGAGTTCCGCAGTCTACTTCTTGGGGCTTTCTTTTCGAAGAGCGTCCGGCAGAGGTTGGAGGAGCAGTTGAGAAACCTTCGACAGGGAGATCGGCCCGTGCATGAGTATATTGTGGATTTCAATCAGTTGTTGGCATGTGTACCGCACGTGGCTAGAGATGAGGCGCATCGGATTTACATGTTCGAGCGGGGGTTGCGCCGGGACCTTTTTCAACTGGTTCGCTCGCGCAGGTTGCAGACCTTGGAGGCCTCGATGGAGCAGGCACTCTATGTGGAGTGCGGGGAGGTATTGATGGAGGAGGTAGCTCCAGCTCCCGTAGTGATCCCGGGGATGAAGCGACCGGTACCGAAGGTTGGGGGACAGTCTAGTTCGTGGAGGCCGCCACGACCGTCTCAGCCACAGTTTCCCGGTCAAGGACGGTCTGAGAGGCAAGGGCCTGGTGGATCCCAGAGGCCCCAGCAGCGGCAGCAGCAGCAGAGATCACAGTTGTCGCAGCGTGGGTCGCAGCGGCAGCCTCAGCGACAGCGGCAGTATCAACAGCAACAGCAGTCACGACAGCCATGGGCCCCCGGCAGTTGTATTTTCTGTGGAGGTCAGCATTCTTCCGGCACCTGCGACAAGCGGTGGGGACGCTGCTATTGTTGTGGACAGCCCGGGCACATTCGAGCTTCGTGCCCCTTTTCGGCCCCCGCCACCCCTTCTTCAGCATCTGTTCCATCTTCATCGCAGCAGCGGTCGACGGCTCAGCGGCCATATACTCCAGCGAGCAGGCCATCTTCTTCCCATCCCACGGATTATCGCCCTCCAGCTCAGAGTGGGCGAGTGTATGCTGCGCAGGTAGAAGACTCTTCGGCAGCAGATCATGTGGTGGCAGGTATCACCTTACTTTCTGGCATTAGGACTCGTACTTTATTTGATACTGGAGCATCGCATTCTTTTATTAGTAGATCATTTGCATCATTACATGGGTTAGAGGTAGGACTGTTGCCACGTGCACGAGAGGTTCAGATTTCCGATCACACTTTGCACGTGGAAGAGTGCTGTTGGTCCTGCCCGATGCAGATCGAGTCCTGGATTATGCCAGCAGACCTGTTGGTCTTGAGACAGCTGAGGGACTTTGATGTGGTTCTCGGGATGGACTGGCTGGCTCGGTATTCCGCGACTATTGATTGTGCCGCGAGGACTGTCACTTTTAGAGAGCCAGGCCAGGAGATGTTGGTATACCGGGGATGTCAGAGTGCTTTCTTTGCCTCTATGGTTTTGACTTCCTGAGCAAGGCAGATGATCTATCGAGGATGTGTAGCCTTTTTTGCTAGTGTTGTTGAGGGGCCTACGGCGGCGCCGGGACTCGGGGATATCCCTATTGCCCGCGAGTTCCCGGATGTTTTTCCACCTGAGCTGACTAGCATGCCGCCAGATAGGGAGATTGAGTTCGTGATTGACGTAGTTCCAGGAACTGCGCCAATCTCTAAGGCTCCTTACCGGATGGCACCGGCTGAGTTGCGAGAACTTAAGGCGCCACTCCAGGATTTGATGGACAAGGGCTTTATTAGGCCGAGTGTGTCGCCTTGAGAAGCGACGGTGCTATTCGTGAAGAAGAAGGATGGGTCACTTCGACTGTGCGTGGATTATAGGGAATTGAACAAAGTGACCATAAAAAACAAGTACCCTTTGCCGCGCATCGATGATCTTTTTGATCAGCTGCAAGGGTCTTGTGTCTTTTCTAAGATAGATCTGCAATCCGGTTACCACCAGCTGAAAGTGATGGCCGAGGATATTCCGAAGACGGCATTCAGATCACGGTATGGGCATTATGAGTTTACAGTTATGCCTTTTGGACTAACTAATGCCCCTGCCGCATTCATGGATTTAATGAACCGGATCTTCCGACCGTACTTAGATCGATTCGTGGTAGTGTTCATTGATGATATCTTGGTTTACTCCCGGAGTGATGCTGAGCATGAGGAGCACTTAAGGATTGTACTGCAACTTTTGCGAGAGAAGAAGTTATTTGCCAAGCTGGCGAAGTGCGAGTTTTGGCTTCGGGAGGTAGCTTTCTTAGGCCATGTGATTTCCGCCGCAGGTGTGGCGGTGGACCCGGTGAAGATTGAGGCAGTCCGGGATTGGCCCCGACCGACGACCGTTTCTGAGGTGCGTAGTTTTATGGGCTTAGCTGGGTATTATCGTCGGTTTGTGGAGGGCTTTGCAAAGCTCTCCACACCCCTCACTCGCTTGACGCGTAAAGGAGTGAAGTTTATCTGGAGTGAGGACTGTCAAAGGAGCTTTGAGGAGCTGAAGAGTAGACTGATGACCGCTCCTATCCTTTCCCTCCTTGTTATGGGGAAAGGATATGTGATCTACAGCGACGCATCACACAGCGGACTTGGTTGTGTGCTGATGCAGGAAGGGAGGGTGATTGCGTATGCATCGAGACAGCTCAAGGATTACGAGAAGAATTACCCTACCCATGACTTGGAGCTTGCTGCTGTGGTATTTGCACTGAAGCTTTGGCGCCATTATCTGTATGGGGAGCACTATGAGATCTACACCGACCACAAGAGCCTGAAGTACCTGTTCACACAGAAAGAGCTAAACCTAAGGCAACGCCGATGGTTGGAGTTGTTAAAGGATTATGATGTGGATATCCTTTACCATCCGGGCAAGGCCAATGTGTTTGCAGATGCTTTGAGCAGGAGGGCTATGCAGAGTCTATCCATGATGATTACAGGTCAGGCGCCCTTGTTAGAGGAGATGAGGCGGCTCGAGATAGAGGTTGTGTCCCCTGGGTCTCTGCTAGACTGACGTCTTTAGTCGTGCAGCCCACTCTGCTGGACAGGATCAGAGAGAGACAGAGTGAGGACCCCCACTTGACCAAGATTCGAGATCAGATTCTGAGTAATCAGTCAGGGGACTTTACAGTGGATGCTTCGGGAGTACTGAGGTACAAGAACCGAGCATGTGTGCCAGTGGATGCGAAAATCAGAGAGCAGATATTGCGAGAGGCCCATTATACACCTTATACCCTACATCCTGGTGGGACTAAGATGTATAAGGACCTCAAGGCACACTTCTGGTGGAATGGCATGAAGAGGGATATCGGGAGATTTGTGGCTCAGTGTTTAACTTGCCAACAGGTGAAGGCTGAGCATCGAGTGCCAGCTGGCAAGTTACAAAGTCTCCCAATTCCCGAGTGGAAATGGGACCACATTACGATGGATTTCGTGGTCGGATTGCCAGGGCACAGGGAGGAGCAGATGCTATCTGGGTAGTTGTAGATCGACTTACCAAGTCAGCGCACTTCTTGCCTATGCAGACTACTTGGCCACTCGAACGACTAGCCCAGTTGTATCTAGATGAGATAGTGAGACTGCATGGAGTACCAGCCTCCATAGTATCAGATAGAGACCCGAGGTTTGTTTCGTGTTTCTGGAGTAGCTTGCAGACAGCCTTGGGGACTCAACTCAGGTTCAGTACAGCTTTTCATCCGCAGACTGATGGGCAGTCAGAGCGGACTATACAGATCCTGGAGGACATGCTGAGGGCTTGCGTCTTGGATTTCGGCGGAGGGTGGATTCGACACTTATCTTTGGCTGAGTTCGCGTACAACAACAGTTTTCAAGCGAGCATTCAGATGGCTCCGTTTGAGGCGTTGTATGGACGCAAGTGCCGATCACCGCTTTATTGGAGTGACGTGGGCGAGAGGCAGACCTTGGGACCAGATGTATTATTAGAGGCAGAGGAGAAGGTCCGAGTGATTCGACGGCATCTTCAGACCGCCCAGAGCCGACAAAGGAGTTATGCCGATGTTCGGCGACGAGACTTAAAGTTTCAGGTTGGAGATCATGTATTTCTGAAAGTCTCGCCGTCCAAAGGAATCAGGAGGTTCGGCATCCGTGGGAAACTTAGCCCTCGATACATTGGACCCTTTGAGGTATTGGAGCGTATCGGGCCAGTTGCCTACCGACTTGCACTTCCTCCGAGGCTTGCTGGTGTCCACGATGTATTTCATGTTTCTACTCTGAGGAGGTATGTCTTCGACCCGTCGCACGTCATCGACTTCACACCGCTTGAGATCAGCGAGGATTTGAAGTATGAGGAGCGCCCACTGCGAATTCTGGATCGAGAGGTGAGAGAATTGCGCAGTCGGGCCATTCCCTATGTGAAAATCCTATGGAGCAATCATGATAAGCGCGAGGCTACGTGGGAGCTCGAGTCAGAGATGAGGGATACCCACCCCTACTTATTTGAGACATCGGATTGAGGATTGTCGTTTAGTTGGTCTCGTTTCGAGGACGAAACTCTTTTTAGTGGGGGAGGATGTGATGATCTGGACTTCCGCAAAGACTGTTGCAGTGATTACAGTGACTACAGGAAGCTCACACAGTGTATCGGAGCTAGTAGTGTCGAAAACGGATCTCAGAAATGGATCCGGCGCGAAAATCGGATCAAGTGGGCTTTCCGGGGGCTTTCGGCAAAATTTCGGATGAGAATTTGGCAAAACGGACAGCGGATTTGGACTCAGCGCGCGAAAACGATCAAAATGGTGTATTTACTTGTTTTCGGCGCAAAAGTACTGTTCACGCCGGAACAGTAACTCCGGCCGCCGGAAACACTGTTCCGGCGACCGGCGGCGACCGGCAGGCGGCGGAGCAGCGGCGGCGCAGCGGCAGAGCGCGGTGGAGCGCGGCGCGGGCAGCGCGGGCAGGCGCGGGCAGGCGCGCAGGCGGGTTGGTCCACGGCATGGCGTGCACCGGGTGCACGGAAGATCGGCTTTTACACGTGGCAGCTCCTGAATGGTTGGTCGGTTGGTCGGCTTCTAGAAGGCGGCGGGGTAGTGACACGTGGCAGCACCCCATTGGCTGACAGGATCCGGAAAACCCGGTGCGGGGACCGGGCACGTGCTCCCTGGGTGACACGTGGCGATTTCTGAGCGGCCTTGCATGGATGTTTCCTGTTTTGTGGACACGTGGCGCGTTCTGGTTCGTCGGTTTTGGTATTTCCAGTTTGGGCCCGGATCTGGTGTGGAGCCCGAAGATTCCTTGGCCCATTATTTAAGCCACCTCCCTCTCCACTCTACAATTCCAAATTGTAGAGAGAGAATCCGAGCTTGTAGCCTTTACGAAAATTGTTCCTCTCTCTGTCCTCTCTCTCCCCTAGTAATTTCAGAATTTTTGGAGTTACCCATAGCGAGTTATCTGCGACGCGGCGCACTTCGACGTTTCCCTTTTTTCGGCCCATTTTCGTCGTAGTTCCGTCGGAAAATCCCTGTGCTCTAACCGGGTGGAATTTTTGAACGATTTTTGCGGCAGCGCGTTCCTAAGAGGTAAGGCTTCGATTTTTGTGTTGATCACTTCGCTCCATTTCGCACTTTTGGCATGGTTCCCGAGGCACATTTGACCCCCCTTTTTGCTGTGGTAGTTTCTAGACAGCATCGACTTCTCCGATTTATATCTTGAGCTAGGAGCATCGGATCAAGGCGTTTAAGGAGTTGATTTCATTCTACTCGTCGCAAGGAATTCAACCGTAATTTTTCTGGATTTCTCTGAGCACTGTACAGGGGTGAAAAACTCCTCTTTTCCAAGTTGTTTGGAAAATAGCAAATACTGTATTTTTGGGACTTGTATTTATACCGGGTGCGTTGTTCTGTACAGCTGTGCACTATTTTCAGTGAGTTGCGGGATTAGAGGACTGTGGACAGCTAGGAGACTATTTGGGTGTGGATTGCGCTTTTCGAGGTGGGTGGTTGTTGCTTACCTCATTTTTGACTTGCTCACTAGGATGATTAGAACTCCCCTAAAATTTAATGTGACAATTGATACTCTATTTGAGAACCATACTTATGATCCCACAGATTATATGATAGCTTAATTTGGGACACTGTGGTTGGGACAAATGCTATAATCTCGCATGCAAATAACTTTTTATATCGGTATAGTAAGATCAATCTTTTTAAAATAAATATTTGACACTTTTCTACAGCTTTTAAATAGTACAATTGCATGCTTGCTTGGACATCTGGTTAGGCCACTATTTCTTGCTACACTATCATATTGGGACTTGACTTAGGAGAAAACATATTTTATTGCTCTCCTTTGCATTCAGATGCTTGTTGCTCGAGTATGAGCAGGGGTTTGGGATAGTGTAGTCGGGATTGCACTAGATGGTGGACTTGTGGGGTATTGCGGTGACCACGGACAGCAGGTGGTCGACCGGATGTTTATCCTTGCATCAGATTGGGGTTGAGTCTGGTTTACTTGTTTGTATCAGCTGGGGATTGGGTTTTCTGTAGTGGACGGAGTTTCCCACTTTGATCATAGTCATGATCCAGTTCTGCTATTGTGAGACATTGGTTACAGAGAAGCTTGATACAGAGATACTTTACTCGTGTGGGTCGCTCCCCTCGAGTGCCACTCCGGAGTAGGCTTTTGACCGTGACGAGTGCCGGTCGGTTGGCCAGTGAGTGCCAGACAGTGAGCATCGGTCAGTGAGCACCGATTAGCCAGCGGATACTTGAGACAGATCAGCAGGCAGTGCCAGTGATTACTGGTCCATTGATTGGGTTCATAGTTGCATTCATACTGTTACCTTTGGCACAGCATTGAGAGGCATAGTAGTGGTAGCTTTCCTACTTCAGCATCTTATTTACCTTACCACTTCACCTTTACCTTTCGCCTCTAGTAGTCCTAGTGGGTGCGTCAGAGTTGAGGTTTTACCCACTAGGGGAGGCTACTGGTTTATCTAGTAGTTCGCACCCCCATTGTTATTTTCTGTCTCTTTCCCTTTATTTTGCAGAGTCGTCTGCGGGAGCTGCTAGGCCATCGGCAGCTGAACGAGGTAAGGGGATCGCTGAGTAGATAGATCTCCTGTGAGACTGAGAGTTGTTAGACAGATGTTGTACCCTTCACTCAGACTGTGGTATTTTTCCTTTTATTTTGGGTCTGGCTTTCGCCAGCTGGTTGTACTATTTTGGTGAGCTGGGAGATTATTGTATTTATTACAGTTTTATTTTTAGTCCCAGTCTGAGATACTATGTGGTTCTTCTATTTCAGCTCTATATTAGGCTCTTTTATTGTTTATATTATATCTGAGCAGGTTACCAGCGCTTCGTGTACGCGGGAAATTCCGTGTGCACGGCGGATCTGTTGGCGAGCCCGGGTTCCGGTTTACACCCGGGGCGTGACAGATTAATGATTATTGGTGCTTTAAAATCCGTGCCGATACATGAGGGGTTTCCGAAGATTTTGGCACGCAAATCGAGGAAGAAACGGTTAAATAAAAGATAAAGGTGGTTATAAAAGATAAAGGTGGTTATAAAAGATAAAATCAATTATTATTGTTACAACCTATCACGCCCCGGGGTTGAAACTGCGACCCGGGCCCGCCAACAGATCCGCCGCCCATACGGGAAGCCTCGTATAGACGAAGCGTCTAACCTACGAAAGATAATACTACAGCTATACAGATATCTGAGCTAAAAAGTAAACTACTGAAATATGAAAAAAAAATACAACTCCAAAAGGTACAAGTCTGAACCTCACCACATAAGTCTCTCAAAAATAAAACTCTCAACAGTAACTATCTACGATAATCCAGCAGACTATACTACAAAGCTCCAAAAGAGGGGGTGCAGCTATACTCCAAGGATGGGTAGGGAACTAGCTCGCGACTCCCTTACCCCGGTCAGCTGGTGCAGCAACAGGAGTAGAAACAGGGGTAGATGCCTCTAGAAAATCTGTCACCAACAGAGGGTGTGAGAACTACACCGTCACGTAGTTCTCAGTAGGTACCGTCTCCAAGACCAACGGTCTGCCCACTAAGTCTACTGGAGGCATAAGATAACAGAAAAACTATAATAATGTAAAGATAAGCTGGAAAGAAATCTACAGCTATCATGCCTCTATCTACAATGCTCAAAGTGTGATACAGATGAAAATGATGCATCGACTCTAACCCAATATACTCGATCAACCCAATCACACTGACTGCCACATAGGGTACAGTCAAACCTGCGCCCACCTTCTGCCAATACATTCACGGAGGACTGGACTTACATAGGGCGTCCCACACGGACTGCGTCGACAAGTCGCGATAGTAAAGTAACATGCCTAACTCCGGAGTGGCACTCGAGGGGCGCGACCCCACCGAGGAAAGTATCCGCGCATCTCTATCGAGCTTAAAATGGCTCATGCAGGCTATAGTCCAAATCCACGATCAATCAGATCGGAAACACTAACTCAACACCAACAAACATCAGTCTGAAACACTCAACGGCTTGGGACCACCGTCCCCAAACCACTCTCAGTACAGAATACCCAACTCACAGCTGACCTAGAACGGACCGACACCATAAGGGTCCGTGAATCCTGATAGGTAGATGCTTAGAACCCCAATCAAATAAGAACAGACTCTAGGCCCCACCTTTCGAAGTTCTCGACCCCTTATAGTTTAGGAAAAAAATCAACTCCCTCGGTAAAACATCCGGAGAAAAACAACCAGGGCCCGAAAGTTCCGGGTGACTAACACCTACAACCCTATCAAACAAGAATAGGTTCTAAGCATAGCCCCCGTAACTTGCGTCCCAAAACAAGAAAACGACCCCTAAAACCCAGATCACTCAACCCTCTCGGGTGAGTAAGTTTGTAAGAAGAAATGACAGTTATTTTCGAAAAACATTTTGATTTGAGAAACCCAATTTAATGAATTTTAGTTTTTAAGAAAGTCAGTTAAAATAAGTTTTATTTTTTCAAATCCCGAAGCGCTAATGTCTTCACTCTATCAAACAAGAACAGGCTCCGGCAACCCTTTGGTATTCGGAAGGAAAAACGTTTGTTTACTAAAATTATGTGTGTCCCAAAAATAGTCCGGGTTCGAGGTCCTACTATCAACAACTCAACACTATAACAAACACAGTGCTAATGACACTGGTCGGAGAATATACGACAATCTGGGACCATCGTTTACCCAACGGCTCCCAGCATTAGCACAACACTAACCACAGCTACCAAACTCCACTCGGCCCCCCGACACGAGTGTAACATGTATCCCACACTAACTCGACTACTCGGCCTACTATCCGGCGATGAAACACTCTAAGTCCAGAAAAAGAAATGCAAGAGGTGGAAACTAGAATATAAAAGTACATAGTCCAAGTAAAAGTTTTCTAGCAGTCTAGTTGAAACATGGAATCATATGACAGGGTGCTAGTCAAAGTCCAATAACTCTATAAACATCAATAGTAGCACCTATTTTAGCATGCAAAATCTACAACACTAGAATTAGAAGGAAGTCCGTAGACTTGGAGGAAAATCGAACCCACCTCGGTTTGCCACCAATTGCTTGTAGACACTTGCAATCCCACAGAAACGTTCACTTTTGACAAAAAGCGCAACGGCGCCCGCTACGCGCGAACGGTACACTTCGAAAAGTCCGGCGGTAAAATTGCGCGGTAAATGGCACCTCCAACAACTGTCCCTGACAGCACCAGGGCACAGAGTTCAAAGACAAAACCCAAAATGCAAAATCTAAGAACTGTACCGAAAAACACAACAAAACACGAAGCGACACCTACCTTAA
Source organism: Tillandsia fasciculata (assembly GCA_029168755.2). Lineage (NCBI taxonomy): Eukaryota > Viridiplantae > Streptophyta > Magnoliopsida > Poales > Bromeliaceae > Tillandsia > Tillandsia fasciculata. The sequence continues at coordinate 296,684 of JAQOTM010000143.1, read as the reverse complement.
TGCCGGCGCACCAACAAATGGGCGCACACACGATCGCCCGGCTCCGTGGAACACCCCGTACAAGCTCCACGACACAAATGGCGCGCCCGCGGCACAAATGGCGCACTCCACGGCACTCTAAAAATCTCCCACAATTTTTCCTCACGCTCGCACAATTGTCCTCATGCTCCCATAATTTTTTTGAGCGGGGCAGAGAGGAGAAAGGAGGGGGGAAAAAGAGGGATTTCGGCCTTAAATAGCCCGAAAACAGGCTTGCATAGTAGCCCGGCCAACCGGGGGCCGCCAGCTGGCGCCCCCGCGTCAGCGCGCCGGTGGCGTGCTCCGCTTCACGTGGAGCGGGCACCAACGGGGCCCCACCACATTGCCCCAACGCCCCGCGCCAATGCGCCCTCGGGCGGCGCGCCCACGCCCTGACCCGCATGCCCGCCACGCCAGCCTAGGTTGACGCGTCCGGCCAATCTATACTCGCCAGGTGGCGGCGCATGGGTTCGCCGCACGGGAGCACGCGCGGTGGGCCGTGGACCGGCCCACCCGCAAATTCGGCCCGTAAGCCCGAATTCGCCCGAAAATAGTCAATTTTGACTGTTTTCGCGCGCTGAGTCCGTTTTTGTCATCCATTTGACGCACAATGCACTCAATACACCAAAAATAGGTGTTTTACACCGCCAACCACATGGTCAAGTCCCGCGAAAAATTTGGGACACCACACAACCTCTCTTATAATTTAAGGAAACCGGTGATCAGTTTCACCTTACACACTAGAGAGAAGAAACAAGAAAATTTAGTTTTTTTGCTTTTAGAAAACGAGAGAGAGCCTTATCTTCTTCCTCATTGTGCACATCGAAGATCGGGAACGAAACTTCCGTCATCATCGGAGATCGGAGGAGGAAGCACCGTTACCGTTGGAGATCGGAGATCGGGAAGCGGGTCCGGGCATCGCATCGTCGTCCCCGTCGACAAAGAGGTTGGTTCTTGGCTTTTCGTTATTATTCTTGTTATTTTCATGAGGTTTTTCGTACTTTCATTTGGGTTGCTTGGGGACTTCTGTCGGAGGAGGAGATTTAAACGAGAGACCGCCGCCGCCGTCGGTTTAGATGGGAGGCCGCCGCCGCCGTTGAGTTAAAACGGGAAGCCGCAGCCGCTGTTGTGTTAAATGGGAGGCCACCGCCACCGTTACCATGTTCGTGAGGCCGCCGCCGCAGTTGCCGTTGTCGCAGGGTTACCACCGGAGCTGGAGAAGGCAAAGGAAAAAAAAAAAAAAAAAAAAAAAATATGAAAAAAGGGCCGGTACTGTTCATCTAACCTGGCCTAGCCAGGCGCGGTCCACGCGCCTGGCGTACAGCCGACACACAGGTCCCGGCTCCCTACGGTACACCCGGTGCGCCCTGCCTCCCTGCGCGGCTCGGCCCAGGCTCACCAGCGCCCAGCACCCCTGCGCGGCCCGGCCCGCGGCTACTGCACCCTGCCCAGCGACGCATTCCACGCGTTGGGCATGCAGCCGGTCCACACGCTCTGCCTTCCCTGCCGTGGACTCGGTGCGCTCCCGTCTCCCCTACGCAGCCAGGCCCGCGTCCGATTCTCTGCGTGCGACCCAGCCCAGCCCAGGAAGAGGCGGTCCACGCGCTCGGTGTGAACCCGACGCTCGCGACCGCCTCTTCCTGGTGTGAGCCCGGCTCACGCACCCGCTGCACTGGCCCGGCCCAATTGTGCAGTTCACTTGCGGGGCGTGTGCTCGGTCCACGCCGCCGCCACCTCTCGGCGTGAACACTATCACGCCCCGAGGGAAGGTTGTAATGACGCTGACTTTTTATTATTTTCTAAATGACGTCTTTTGGAATTAAGCTTGTTTTTTGTGGGTAGATTCTAGAGAGAGAAGCAGTAGAAAGTAAAATCTAAAGCTTGGAATGAATGAGAAATCGAAACCTATTCATTTTTAATAAAAACCTAGTTGCGGTCCGGATCGGATTATGAGGTCAGTCCAGATCGGCTTCGAGCAGAAAATCCCATGGTTCGGGATCCGGACTGAACAATCCGGTCCGGACTACCTGCAACTTTTCTTTCAGAAAAATTCGTAAAAATTCCAGAAAATCCAGAAAAAGTATGTAAGTATTCTTGCATATCAACTTTATACAAAAAGTATCGTTTCATATGAAAAGAATTAGATTATAAGAAATCTATCAAAATATCTCAAATTTTGTAACGAAAATTTATAAAAATTAGTAACCTCTATAGTTGAGCAAGTTCAAACACATCAAACACAATCTTATGAGTAATAAATTTATCAAATCATTAATCGAGCAAAGAAAATGAAGCACCAAGATCGATAGATGTTTGAAATCCCTAATAAATTAGATAATGCTATCTAATCAATATGTTTTAGGGAGTGGCTTTTTGAGCATCTTTCATTCAAGAATCCCACCTTATACCAATCTTGGAATTTGACAGAATCAAGTATTCCAAAAAATATTTTATCAAATAAACAGTAACACCATGCCTGGTAAACATGTAGTAGCTGTACACAGTACTCGGACGACCGAGATGGTAGCTCTTTTCTTCATGTGGTGGTAGTTTTCACACTCCATTAATGAATGTAACTCTTTCCACATCTTTTGAGTATGAAAATTTAAATAGACTCCCCCTCAATTGGCTATCAATTATGTGAGATATTAAGTATTCAACCAAAAATTGATCTCATGTTCATACTTATTTCAATTATTAAATAAGATAAAAACAATACAAAAGGATCATTGGGTGAGGGATTGACTTTGATCAATTAAAGATGAAATAATTGATATAAATGATCATTGCATCAAATGAGTTATAATAATATCCAAATCATAATAAACTTCTCAAAATATGAAAGGATGCAAATAAAATCAATTTAGCTAATGCTCATTTAATGTTCTATAGTACAAACAAAAAGAAAAAAAAAACACAAAACAAAACCTAACCTAAGCAATGGTTCAAAATTTGGTTATTTCAAAGAAAGCATACCAATTACTTTTCGCAAATGAATAAAACATTTTTGATCCAAAGGTTTTGTTAAAATATCGGCTAATTGATCATCAGTTGAAACATAAGTAATTTGCAAAGTACTTGATTCAACTAGCTCTCTTAAATAATGATATCTAAGTTCAATGTGTTTTGTTCTAGAGTGCAACACAGG
>JAQOTM010000143.1:247760-293418 GCA_029168755.2 Tillandsia fasciculata | reverse complement strand
TCCATGATGAGATTACAGATCAGGCGCCCTTGTTAGAGGAGATGAGGCGGCTCGAGATAGAGGTTGTGTCCCCTGGGTCTCTGCTAGACTAACGTCTTTAGTCGTGCAGTCCACTCTACTGGATATGATCAGAGAGAGACAGAGTGAGGACCCCCACTTGACCAAGATTCGAGATCAGATTCTGAGTAATCAGTCAGGGGACTTTACAGTGGATGCTTCGGGAGTACTGAGGTACAAGAACCGAGCATGTGTGCCAGTGGACGCGAAAATCAGAGAGCAGATATTGCGAGAGGCCCATTATACACCTTATACCCTACATCCTGGTGGGACTAAGATGTATAAGGACCTCAAGGCACACTTCTGGTGGAATGGCATGAAGAGGGATATCGGGAGATTTGTGGCTCAGTGCTTAACTTGCCAACAGGTGAAGGCTGAGCATCGAGTGCCAGCTGGCAAGTTACAGAGTCTCCCAATTCCCGAGTGGAAATGGGACCACATTACGATGGATTTCGTGGTCGGATTGCCACGGGCACAGGGAGGAGCAGATGCTATCTGGGTAGTTGTAGATCGACTTACCAAGTCAGCGCACTTCTTGCCTATGCAGACTACTTGGCCACTCGAACGACTAGCCCAGTTGTATCTAGATGAGATAGTGAGACTGCATGGAGTACCAGCCTCCATAGTATCAGATAGAGACCCGAGGTTTGTTTCGCGTTTCTGGAGGAGCTTGCAGACAGCCCTGGGGACTCAACTCAGGTTCAGTACAGCTTTTCATCCGCAGACTGATGGGCAGTCAGAGCGGACTATACAGATCCTGGAGGACATGTTGAGGGCTTGCGTCTTGGACTTCGGCGGAGGGTGGATTCGACACTTATCTTTGGCTGAGTTCGCGTACAACAACAGTTTTCAAGCGAGCATTTAGATGGCTCCGTTTGAGGCGTTGTATGGACGCAAGTGCCGATCACCGCTTTATTGGAGTGATGTGGGCGAGAGGCAGACCTTGGGACCAGATGTATTATTAGAGGCATAGGAGAAGGTCCGAGTGATTCGACGGCATCTTCAGACCGCCCAGAGCCGACAAAGGAGTTATGCCGATGTTCGGCGACGAGACTTAGAGTTTCAGGTTGGAGATCATGTATTTCTGAAAGTCTCGCCGTCCAAAGGAATCAGGAGGTTCGGCATCCGTGGGAAACTTAGCCCTCGATACATTGGTCCCTTTGAAATATTGGAGCGTATCGGGCCAGTCGCCTACCGACTTGCACTTCCTCCGAGGCTTGCTGGTGTCCACGATGTATTTCATGTTTCTACTCTGAGGAGGTATGTCTTCGACCCGTCGCACGTCATCGACTTCACACCGCTTGAGATCAGCGAGGATTTGAAGTATGAGGAGCGCCCACTGCGAATTCTGGATCGAGAGGTGAGAGAATTGCGCAGTCGGGCCATTCCCTATGTGAAAATCCTATGGAGCAATCATGATAAGCGCGAGGCTACGTGGGAGCTCGAGTCAGAGATGAGGGATACCCACCCCTACTTATTTGAGACATCGGATTGAGGATTGTCGTTTAGTTGGTCTCGTTTCGAGGACGAAACTCTTTTTAGTGGGGGAGGATGTGATGATCTGGACTTCCGCAAAGACTGTTGCAGTGATTACAGTGACTACAGGAAGCTCACACAGTGTATCGGAGCTAGTAGTGTCGAAAACGGATCTCAGAAATGGATCCGGCGCGAAAATCGGATCAAGTGGGCTTTCCGGGGGATTTCGGCAAAATTTCGGATGAGAATTTGGCAAAACGGACAGCGGATTTGGACTCAGCGCGCGAAAACGATCAAAATGGTATGTATTTACTTGTTTTCGGCGCAAAAGTACTGTTCACGCCGGAACAGTAACTCCGGCCGCCGGAAACACTGTTCCGGCGACCGGCGGCGACCGGCAGGCGGCGGAGCAGCGGCGGCGCAGCGGCAGAGCGCGGTGGAGCGCGGCGCGGGCAGCGCGGGCAGGCGCGGGCAGGCGCGCAGGCGGGTTGGTCCACGGCATGGCGTGCACCGGGTGCACGGAAGATCGGCTTTTACACGTGGCAGCTCCTGAATGGTAGGTCGGTTGGTCGGCTTCTAGAAGGCGGCGGGGTAGTGACACGTGGCAGCACCCCATTGGCTGACAGGATCCGGAAAACCCGTGCGGGGACCGGGCACGTGCTCCCTGGGTGACACGTGGCGATTTCTGAGCGGCCTTGCATGGATGTTTCCTGTTTTGTGGACACGTGGCGCGTTCTGGTTCGTCGGTTTTGGTATTTCCAGTTTGGGCCCGGATCTGGTGTGGAGCCCGAAGATTCCTTGGTCCATTATTTAAGCCACCTCCCTCTCCACTCTACAATTCCAAATTGTAGAGAGAGAATCCGAGCTTGTAGCCTTTACGAAAATTGTTCCTCTCTCTGTCCTCTCTCTCCCCTAGTAATTTCAGAATTTTTGGAGTTACCCATAGCGAGTTATCTGCGACGCGGCGCACTTCGACGTTTCCCTTTTTTCGGCCCATTTTCGTCGTAGTTCCGTCGGAAAATCCCTGTGCTCTAACCGGGTGGAATTTTTGAACGATTTTTGCGGCAGCGCGTTCCTAAGAGGTAAGGCTTCGATTTTTGTGTTGATCACTTCGCTCCATTTCGCACTTTTGGCATGGTTCCCGAGGCACATTTGACCCCCCTTTTGCTGTGGTAGTTTCTAGACAGCATCGACTTCTCCGATTTATATCTTGAGCTAGGAGCATCGGATCAAGGCGTTTAAGGAGTTGATTTCATTCTACTCGTCGCAAGGAATTCAACCGTAATTTTTCTGGATTTTTCTGAGCACTGTACAGGGGTGAAAAACTCCTCTTTTCCAAGTTGTTTGGAAAACAGCAAATACTGTATTTTTGGGACTTGTATTTATACCGGTGCGTTGTTCTGTACAGCTGTGCACTATTTTCAGTGAGTTGCGGGATTAGAGGACTGTGGACAGCTAGGAGACTATTTGGGTGTGGATTGCGCTTTTCGAGGTGGGTGGTTGTTGCTTACCTCATTTTTGACTTGCTCACTAGGATGATTAGAACTCCCCTAAAATTTAATGTGACAATTGATACTCTATTTGAGAACCATACTTATGATCCCACAGATTATATGATAGCTTAATTTGGGACACTGTGGTTGGGACAAATGCTATAATCTCGCATGCAAATAACTTTTTATATCGGTATAGTAAGATCAATCTTTTTAAAATAAATATTTGACACTTTTCTACAGCTTTTAAATAGTACAATTGCATGCTTGCTTGGACATCTGGTTAGGCCACTATTTCTTGCTACACTATTATATTGGGACTTGACTTAGGAGAAAACATATTTTATTGCTCTCCTTTGCATTCAGATGCTTGTTGCTCGAGTATGAGCAGGGGTTTGGGATAGTGTAGTCGGGATTGCACTAGATGGTGGACTGTGGGGTATTGCGGTGACCACGGACAGCAGGTGGTCGACCGGATGTTTATCCTTGCATCAGATTGGGGTTGAGTCTGGTTTACTTGTTTGTATCAGCTGGGGATTGGGTTTTCTGTAGTGGACGGAGTTTCCCACTTTGATCATAGTCATGATCCAGTTCTGCTATTGTGAGACATTGGTTACAGAGAAGCTTGATACAGAGATACTTTACTCGTGTGGGTCGCTCCCCTCGAGTGCCACTCCGGAGTAGGCTTTTGACCGTGACGAGTGCCGGTCGGTTGGCCAGTGAGTGCCAGACAGTGAGCATCGGTCAGTGAGCACCGATTAGCCAGCGGATACTTGAGACAGATCAGCAGGCAGTGCCAGTGATTACTGGTCCATTGATTGGGTTCATAGTTGCATTCATACTGTTACCTTTGGCACAGCATTGAGAGGCATAGTAGTGGTAGCTTTCCTACTTCAGCATCTTATTTACCTTACCACTTCACCTTTACCTTTCGCCTCTAGTAGTCCTAGTGGGTGCGTCAGATTTGAGGTTTTACCCACTAGGGGAGGCTACTGGTTTATCTAGTAGTTCTCACCCCCATTGTTATTTTCTGTCTCTTTCCCTTTATTTTGCAGAGTCGTCTGCGGGAGCTGCTAGGCCATCGGCAGCTGAACGAGGTAAGGGGATCGCTGAGTAGATAGATCTCCTGTGAGACTGAGAGTTGTTAGACAGATGTTGTACCCTTCACTCAGACTGTGGTATTTTTCCTTTTATTTTGGGTCTGGCTTTCGCTAGCTGGTTGTACTATTTTGGTGAGCTGGGAGATTATTGTATTTATTACAGTTTTATTTTTAGTCCCAGTCTGAGATACTATGTGGTTCTTCTATTTCAGCTCTATATTAGGCTCTTTTATTGTTTATATTATATCTGAGCAGGTTACCAGCGCTTCGTGTACGCGGGAAATTCCGTGTGCACGGCGGATCTGTTGGCGAGCCCGGGTTCCGGTTTACACCCGGGGCGTGACAGATTAATGATTATTGGTGCTTTAAAATCCGTGCCGATACATGAGGGGTTTCCGAAGATTTTGGCACGCAAATCGAGGAAGAAACGGTTAAATAAAAGATAAAGGTGGTTATAAAAGATAAAGGTGGTTATAAAAGATAAAATCAATTATTATTGTTACAACCTATCACGCCCCGGGGTTGAAACTGCGACCCGGGCCCGCCAACAGATCCGCCGCCCATACGGGAAGCCTCGTATAGACGAAGCGTCTAACCTACGAAAGATAATACTACAGCTATACAGATATCTGAGCTAAAAAGTAAACTACTGAAATATGAAAAAAAAATACAACTCCAAAAGGTACAAGTCTGAACCTCACCACATAAGTCTCTCAAAAATAAAACTCTCAACAGTAACTATCTACGATAATCCAGCAGACTATACTACAAAGCTCCAAAAGAGGGGGGTGCAGCTATACTCCAAGGATGGGTAGGGAACTAGCTCGCGACTCCCTTACCCCGGTCAGCTGGTGCAGCAACAGGAGTAGAAACAGGGGTAGATGCCTCTAGAAAATCTGTCACCAACAGAGGGTGTGAGAACTACACCGTCACGTAGTTCTCAGTAGGTACCGTCTCCAAGACCAACGGTCTGCCCACTAAGTCTACTGGAGGCATAAGATAACAGAAAAACTATAATAATGTAAAGATAAGCTGGAAAGAAATCTACAGCTATCATGCCTCTATCTACAATGCTCAAAGTGTGATACAGATGAAAATGATGCATCGACTCTAACCCAATATACTCGATCAACCCAATCACACTGACTGCCACATAGGGTACAGTCAAACCTGCGCCCACCTTCTGCCAATACATTCACGGAGGACTGGACTTACATAGGGCGTCCCACACGGACTGCGTCGACAAGTCGCGATAGTAAAGTAACATGCCTAACTCCGGAGTGGCACTCGAGGGGCGCGACCCCACCGAGGAAAGTATCCGCGCATCTCTATCGAGCTTAAAATGGCTCATGCAGGCTATAGTCCAAATCCACGATCAATCAGATCGGAAACACTAACTCAACACCAACAAACATCAGTCTGAAACACTCAACGGCTTGGGACCACCGTCCCCAAACCACTCTCAGTACAGAATACCCAACTCACAGCTGACCTAGAACGGACCGACACCATAAGGGTCCGTGAATCCTGATAGGTAGATGCTAGAACCCCAATCAAATAAGAACAGACTCTAGGCCCCACCTTTCGAAGTTCTCGACCCCTTATAGTTTAGGAAAAAAATCAACTCCCTCGGTAAAACATCCGGAGAAAAACAACCAGGGCCCGAAAGTTCCGGGTGACTAACACCTACAACCCTATCAAACAAGAATAGGTTCTAAGCATAGCCCCCGTAACTTGCGTCCCAAAACAAGAAAACGACCCCTAAAACCCAGATCACTCAACCCTCTCGGGTGAGTAAGTTTGTAAGAAGAAATGACAGTTATTTTCGAAAAACATTTTGATTTGAGAAACCCAATTTAATGAATTTTAGTTTTTAAGAAAGTCAGTTAAAATAAGTTTTATTTTTTCAAATCCCGAAGCGCTAATGTCTTCACTCTATCAAACAAGAACAGGCTCCGGCAACCCTTTGGTATTCGGAAGGAAAAACGTTTGTTTACTAAAATTATGTGTGTCCCAAAAATAGTCCGGGTTCGAGGTCCTACTATCAACAACTCAACACTATAACAAACACAGTGCTAATGACACTGGTCGGAGAATATACGACAATCTGGGACCATCGTTTACCCAACGGCTCCCAGCATTAGCACAACACTAACCACAGCTACCAAACTCCACTCGGCCCCCCGACACGAGTGTAACATGTATCCCACACTAACTCGACTACTCGGCCTACTATCCGGCGATGAAACACTCTAAGTCCAGAAAAAGAAATGCAAGAGGTGGAAACTAGAATATAAAAGTACATAGTCCAAGTAAAAGTTTTCTAGCAGTCTAGTTGAAACATGGAATCATATGACAGGGTGCTAGTCAAAGTCCAATAACTCTATAAACATCAATAGTAGCACCTATTTTAGCATGCAAAATCTACAACACTAGAATTAGAAGGAAGTCCGTAGACTTGGAGGAAAATCGAACCCACCTCGGTTTGCCACCAATTGCTTGTAGACACTTGCAATCCCACAGAAACGTTCACTTTTGACAAAAAGCGCAACGGCGCCCGCTACGCGCGAACGGTACACTTCGAAAAGTCCGGCGGTAAAATTGCGCGGTAAATGGCACCTCCAACAACTGTCCCTGACAGCACCAGGGCACAGAGTTCAAAGACAAAACCCAAAATGCAAAATCTAAGAACTGTACCGAAAAACACAACAAAACACGAAGCGACACCTACCTTAATGCCGGCGCACCAACAAATGGGCGCACACACGATCGCCCGGCTCCGTGGAACACCCCGTACAAGCTCCACGACACAAATGGCGCGCCCGCGGCACAAATGGCGCACTCCACGGCACTCTAAAAATCTCCCACAATTTTTCCTCACGCTCGCACAATTGTCCTCATGCTCCCATAATTTTTTTGAGCGGGGCAGAGAGGAGAAAGGAGGGGGGAAAAGAGGGATTTCGGCCTTAAATAGCCCGAAAACAGGCTTGCATAGTAGCCCGGCCAACCGGGGGCCGCCAGCTGGCGCCCCCGCGTCAGCGCGCCGGTGGCGTGCTCCGCTTCACGTGGAGCGGGCACCAACGGGGCCCCACCACATTGCCCCAACGCCCCGCGCCAATGCGCCCTCGGGCGGCGCGCCCACGCCCTGACCCGCATGCCCGCCACGCCAGCCTAGGTTGACGCGTCCGGCCAATCTATACTCGCCAGGTGGCGGCGCATGGGTTCGCCGCACCGGGAGCACGCGCGGTGGGCCGTGGACCGGCCCACCCGCAAATTCGGCCCGTAAGCCCGAATTCGCCCGAAAATAGTCAATTTTGACTGTTTTCGCGCGCTGAGTCCGTTTTTGTCATCCATTTGACGCACAATGCACTCAATACACCAAAAATAGGTGTTTTACACCGCCAACCACATGGTCAAGTCCCGCGAAAAATTTGGGACACCACACAACCTCTCTTATAATTTAAGGAAACCGGTGATCAGTTTCACCTTACACACTAGAGAGAAGAAACAAGAAAATTTAGTTTTTTTGCTTTTAGAAAACGAGAGAGAGCCTTATCTTCTTCCTCATTGTGCACATCGAAGATCGGGAACGAAACTTCCGTCATCATCGGAGATCGGAGGAGGAAGCACCGTTACCGTTGGAGATCGGAGATCGGGAAGCGGGTCCGGGCATCGCATCGTCGTCCCCGTCGACAAAGAGGTTGGTTCTTGGCTTTTCGTTATTATTCTTGTTATTTTCATGAGGTTTTCGTACTTTCATTTGGGTTGCTTGGGGACTTCTGTCGGAGGAGGAGATTTAAACGAGAGACCGCCGCCGCCGTCGGTTTAGATGGGAGGCCGCCGCCGCCGTTGAGTTAAAACGGGAAGCCGCAGCCGCTGTTGTGTTAAATGGGAGGCCACCGCCACCGTTACCATGTTCGTGAGGCCGCCGCCGCAGTTGCCGTTGTCGCAGGGTTACCACCGGAGCTGGAGAAGGCAAAGGAAAAAAAAAAAAAAAAAAAAAAAGAAAATATGAAAAAAGGGCCGGTACTGTTCATCTAACCTGGCCTAGCCAGGCCCGGTCCACGCGCCTGGCGTACAGCCGACACACAGGTCCCGGCTCCCTACGGTACACCCGGTGCGCCCTGCCTCCTTGCGCGGCTCGGCCCAGGCTCACCAGCGCCCAGCACCCCTGCGCGGCCCGGCCCGCGGCTACTGCACCCTGCCCAGCGACGCATTCCACGCGTTGGGCATGCAGCCGGTCCACACGCTCTGCCTTCCCTGCCGTGGACTCGGTGCGCTCCCGTCTCCCCTACGCAGCCAGGCCCGCGTCCGATTCTCTGCGTGCGACCCAGCCCAGCCCAGGAAGAGGCGGTCCACGCGCTCGGTGTGAACCCGACGCTCGCGACCGCCTCTTCCTGGTGTGAGCCCGGCTCACGCACCCGCTGCACTGGCCCGGCCCAATTGTGCAGTTCACTTGCGGGGTGTGTGCTCGGTCCACGCCGCCGCCACCTCTCGGCGTGAACACTATCACGCCCCGAGGGAAGGTTGTAATGACGCTGACTTTTTATTATTTTCTAAATGACGTCTTTTGGAATTAAGCTTGTTTTTTGTGGGTAGATTCTAGAGAGAGAAGCAGTAGAAAGTAAAATCTAAAGCTTGGAATGAATGAGAAATCGAAACCTATTCATTTTTAATAAAAACCTAGTTGCGGTCCGGATCGGATTATGAGGTCAGTCCAGATCGGCTTCGAGCAGAAAATCCCATGGTTCGGGATCCGGACTGAACAATCCGGTCCGGACTACCTGCAACTTTTCTTTCAGAAAAATTCGAAAAATTCCAGAAAATCCAGAAAAAGTATGTAAGTATTCTTGCATATCAACTTTATACAAAAAGTATCGTTTCATATGAAAAGAATTAGATTATAAGAAATCTATCAAAATATCTCAAAAATGAAACGAAAATTTATAAAAATTAGTAACCTCTATAGTTGAGCAAGTTCAAACACATCAAACACAATCTTATGAGTAATAAATTTATCAAATCATCAATCGAGCAAAGAAAATGAAGCACCAAGATCGATAGATGTTTGAAATCCCTAATAAATTAGATAATATATCTAATCAAATGTTTTAGGGAGTGGCTCTTTGAGCATCTTTCATTCAAGAATCCCACCTTATACCAACCTTGGAATTTGACAGAGTCAAGTATTCCAAAAAGTATTTTATCAAATAAACAGTAATACCATGCCTGGTAAACATGTAGTAGCTGTACACAGTACTCGGACAACCGAGGTGGTAGCTCTTTCCTCCATGTGGTGGTAGTTTTCACACTCCACTAATGAATGTAACTCTTTCCACATCTTTTGGGCATGAAACATTAAATAGACTTCCCCTCAATTGGCTATCAATTATATGAGATATTAAGTATTCAACCAAAAATTGATCTCGTGTTCATACTTATTTCAATTATCAAATAAGATAAAAACAATACCAAGAGATCATTGAGTGAGGGATTGACTTTGATCAATTAAAGATGAAATAATTGATATAAATGATCATTGCATCAAATGAGTTATAATGATATCCAAATCATAATAAACTTCTCAAAATATGAAAGGATGCAAATAAAATCAATTTAGCTAATGCTCATTTAATGTTCTATAGTACAAACAAAAAGAAAAAAAAAACACAAAACAAAACCTAACCTAAGCAATGGTTCAAAATTTGGTTATTTCAAAGAAAGCATACCAATTACTTTTCGCAAATGAATAAAACATTTTTGATCCAAAGGTTTTGTTAAAATATCGGCTAATTGATCATCAGTTGAAACATAAGTAATTTGCAAAGTACTTGATTCAACTAGCTCTCTTAAATAATGATATCTAAGTTCAATGTGTTTTGTTCTAGAGTGCAACACAGGATTTTTAGAAATGTTAATGGCACTAGTGTTGTCACACAAAATAGTTACCGAAGTCGCAGGGATGCGGAAATCACTCAATACACTCTTCATCAAGATCAATTGAGTTGAACAACTCTGAAATGTATTCCGCCTCGGCAGTAGAGAGAGCAATGCAGTTTTGCTTTTTACTATGCCATGCAACAAGACAATGACCAAGACAAAAATATGCACCACGCGTGCTCTTTTGATCATCCACTGATCCAGCCCAATCGGCATTCGAATATCCTATAATATCGAGAGATATGCCCATAGGATACCAAATTCCGAAATTGATTGTATCTTTGACGTACCGGATGACCCTTTTCACCGCTTTCAGGTGAATTTCCTTCGGTGCTGATTGATATCTCGCGCAAATTCCAACACTAAAGGAAATGTTAGGGTGACTAGCTGTAAGGTAGAGTAGACTTCCAATCATACTTCTGTAAAGTTTCTCGTCAACACTCTTCCCGTGAGATTCACTTCCTAATCCCTTATTGCTAGTTCCCATAGGAGTTGGATAGTTTTTAGAATTCTCTAATCCGAATTTCTTGACCAACTCCTTCGCATACTTGGATTGACACAAATAAATGCCATCATTACTTTGCTTAACCTGCAATCCAAGAAAATACGTAAGCTCGCCCATCATAGACATCTCAAATTCGCTTTCCATTGTCTCGGCGAATTTTGAAGCATCGTTGTTTCTTGTAGCACCAAACACGATATCATCCACATAGATTTGTGCCACATGAAGTTGTCCTGAAAGTGCTTCACAAAGAGTGTCCGATCGGTTCCCCCTCGAGTATAGCCTTTTTCCAAAAGATATTTCGTTAATCTTTCGTACCATGCTCGTGGTGCTTGTTTTAGTCCGTAAAGAGCCATTTTCAATCGAAAAATATGGTTCGGAAGTTTATGATCAATGAAATCTTTCGGTTGAGCCACATAAACTTCTTCGTTTAGAAAATCATTTAAAAATGCGCTCTTAACGTCCATTTAAAAAAGTTTCATTTTAAAATGACAAGCAATTGCGAAAAGTATACGAATGGACTCGAGACGGGCAACCGGGGCGAAAGTCTCAACAAAGTCTATATCTTCAACTTGTGAATAGCCCTGAGCAACCAAACGTGCTTTGTTTCGTATAACGGTACCATCTTCATTTTTCTTGTTCTTGAAAATCCATTTAGTACCGATGATGTTTTGTTGCTTCGGGGGCTTCGTCAATTCCCAGACTTTGTTCCTTTCAAATTGATTGAGCTCTTCTTACATTGCTTCAATCCAATAGTCATCTTGAAGAGCTTTGTCAATATTCTTTGGTTTAATCATGGAGACATAATAAGCAACTCCACAAACCAATTGTCTCCAAGTTCTAACTCCTTCTTGAGGATCTCTAATGATGTTTGATTCCGGGTGGTCCTTGGAGATTCGAAGCGTTTGAGGTAACGTAGTACTCTGGGGTATTTGCGATGATTCCTGCACATTGGATGAACTAGAAGAACCATGAGATGCATCTAAATTTTCAGAAGATTTATCATGCAGAGATGCACTATCATTAGTAGGAGATTCATCATCAAGAGACATATCAGAAGTAGATTTATCAGAAGAAAAATGAAAAGCTTCATCTACTTTAACATTAAAGGATTCTATCATCGTTTTAGATTCAAGGTTAAATACCCGATATGCTCTACTATTTGTAAAATAACCCATAAAAATTTCTTCATCACTTCGAGAGTCGAATTTTCTAAGATTTTCTCGATCACGTAAAATGTAACAACGATTCCCAAAGATACGAAAATATTTGATATTCAGTTTTCTACAAAACTAAAGTTCATAGGGGGTATTCAAAGTACCCAGGCGCAAATATATTTTATTGATCACATAGACAGCGGTGTTAACTGCTTCAGCCCAAAAGTGTAACGATAGTTTCCGGCTGTGAAGCATAACACGTGCCATCTCTTGTACAACTCTATTTTTGCGCTCGACTACACCGTTCTGTTGCGGTGTATAAGGTGCAGAGAGTACATGTTTTATGCCGTTTGAAGAGCAAAAATCAATGAATTTTGAATTAATGAATTCTCCACCTTTATCACTCCGAACACGAACGATCTTTTCATTCTTCTTAATCATAATACGATGACAAATCTCATGAAAAGAATCGAAAGTTTCCGCTTTCTCTTTTAAAAATGCTACCCATGAATATCTGGAGAAATCATCAACCATGAGAAATATGTACCATTTTCCACCCAAACTAGGTTGACTAGTTGGCCCCATTAAATCCATATGCAATAATTCTAGTCGTCGTTTGGTTCCCACGTGGTTCAAGTTCTGGTGCGTGGATCTAGATTGTTTTCCCTTTTGACAACCTCCACACACAATGTTTTCTTTAAAAATCAATTTTGGAATACCTCTAACCACGTCTTTGTTAGATATTCTAGATAGTTCCTTAAAATTTATGTGACCTAGTCTTTCATGCCAAAGAGTTTCATTATCCAGTGACACTAGGTTACAATGATTTAGAGAATTATTAGGAACTACATAGCAATTATTTTGATATCTAACCCCTTTCAAAAAGAATGAATGGTTTTCGTCAGTTACAATACATTCAACAGAAGAAAAATTAACTGAAAAACTATCATCACACAATTGGCTAATTCTTATGAGGTTAGTCTTAAGGTCTTCAACAAATAAAACATTGTTCAAAACTGGGCCATCTGGAATAGTTGTGATGATCCAGACTCCCGCAGGAACTGTGCAACATTAAACAGTGACTGTAGAGAGCTCATACGGTGAGACGGAGCTTGTAGAATCGAAATTGGACATTTAAAATAGACTCTGCGCAAAAATCAGAGCAAAAAGGATTTTTCGGGAGCTTTTTGCAAAATTTCGGATGAGAATTTGGCGAAACGGACGTCGTATTTGGACTCAGCACGCGAAAACGATCGAAACGGTATATTTACTTTATTTTTTGGCACATGGGTACTGTTCATGCCGGAACAGTAATTCCGGCCGCCGGAATTACTGTTCCGGCGACCGGAGAGCGGCGGCGGGCGGCGGCGCACGGCGGCGGGCAGCGGCGGCACAGCGGCGGAGTGCGGAGGCGCGCGGCGCGGGCAGGCGCGGGCAGCGCGGGCAGGCGCGGGCAGGGGGCGCTGGTGCGCGGTCCATGGGCTTGCCGTGCACCGGGAGCACCGAAGATCGGTGTTGCCACGCGGCGCTTCCCCATTGGCCGGCCGGCTTCTAGAAGCACGTGGGAAGGTGACACGTGGCAGCACCCCATTGGCCGACATTCTCCGGAAAACCCGGAGCGCGGAGCAACCACGTGCACCACGTGGACACGTGGCATAATCTGAGTGGTCCTTGCACCGGCTGTTTCCTGTTTTGTGGACGCGTGGCGCGATCTGGTTGGCCCAATCCGGTGTTTCCTGTTCTGTCTGATCCCGTGTGGGAATATTCCCTTGGCCCATTATAAATAGGGGTCCCCCACCCCTCTCATTCCCCACCTCGGGTTGCGGGCTGTAGAGAGAGAAACAGAGAAAGTGCCCTATACAAAAGTTGTTCCTCTCTCTCTCTTCTCTCTCTCCTCAAAATCCCAGAATTTCTGGAGTTACAGATAGTGAGTTATCTGCGACGCGGCGCACTGCGACGATTTTCTTTTTAGGCCCATTTTCCGTCGCAGTTCAGTCGAAAAATCCCTGTGGGCTAACCAGGAGGAATTTTTTGACGATTTTTGCGACAGCGCGTTCGTAAGAGGTAAGGCTTCGATTTCCGTGTTGATCACTTTGCTCCATTTCGCACTTTTGGCACGGTTTCCAAGGCCTCTTTGACCCCCCTTTTTGCTGTGGAAATTTCTGGACAGTGTCAACTTCTCCGATTTTTATCTTGGCGTAGGAGCATCAGATCGAGGCGTTTAAAGAGTCGATTTTGATCTACTCTTCGCGAGGAACGCAACCGTAATTTTTCTGGATTTTCCTGAGCACTGTATAGAGGTGAAAAACTCCTCTTTTCCTGTGCTGTTTGAAAAACAGCAAATATTGTGCTTTTTGGGATTTGTATTTATACCGGGAGCGTTGATTTGCAGGATTTGAGGACTGTGGACAACCAGGAGACTACCTGGGGTGTGGTGTGAGCTGTTCGAGGTGGGCGGTTGTTGCTTACCTCATTTTTGACATGCTCACTGGGATTACTAGAAATCCTCTAAAATTTAATGAGATCCATTGGGACAAACTAATATGACAAGTGATGAGAACAATTGGGACAAAATAATATGATAATTGATGAGAACCATTGGGACTACTAACAGGACTACTAACAGGACTACTAACAGGACAAACTAACAGGACAAACTAACAGGACAACTAACAGGACAAACTAACAGGACAATTGATGAGAACCGCTGAGACGAACTCTCCTAAAATTTAATATAACCCCACAGATTATATGATGACTGATAGTTGGACACTGTGTTTGGGACAAAGGCTATAATCTCGCATGCAAATAACTTTTATAACAATCAATCTTTTTAAAATAATATTTGACACATTTCCACAGCTTTTAAATAATTGCATGCTTTCTTGCTCATCTGGTGAGCCACTATTTATTGCTACACTATCATCTTGGGATTTGTACATGTTTCATTGTTGTCCTGTGCATCCAGAGGCTTGTTGCTCAAGTGTGAGCAGGGGTTTGGGATAGTGTAGTCGAGATTGCATTAGATTGTGGATTTGTGGGGTATTGCGGTGACCGCGGACAGTAGGCGGTCGACCAGATGTTTATCCTTGCATCAGATTGGGGTTGAGTCTAGTCTATTTCGCATCAGCTGAGGATCGGGTTTTCCTAGTGGATGGTTTTCCCACTTTGATCATAGTCATGATCCAGTCCTGCTGTTTTATGGCACTTCTAATACTTATTACTGAGATATTTTACTCGTGTGGGTCGCTCCCCTCGAGTGCCACTCCGGAGTGTGTTGCAGACATGCTTAGAGTCTTTGAGACTCCTATCCCCTATCGGTGTTATGCATACCCGATTTGGCAACTATCCCCTATCGGTGTTATGCAATGGCCAGCATACCCGATTTGGCAAGGCACAGCAGGCAGTATCAGTTATTGTTACATACAGTCATTTCGTGCTACATGGCATTTAGAGGCATAGTGGTGATAGTTTCCTTTCTTTTCAGCAGCCTTTGTAGCTTACCACTGTTCTTTTATGTTGCCTCTAGTAGTCCTAGTGGGTGCGTCAGAGTTGAGGTTTTACCCACTAGGGGAGGCTACTGGTTTATCTGGTAGTTCTCACCCCCATTGTTGTTTTTCTCTTTCTTCTTCTTTATTTTGCAGAGTCGTCTGCGGGAGCTGCTAGGCCATCGGCAGCTGATAAAGGTAAGGGGATCGCTGAGTAGATAGATCTCCTGTGAGACTGAGAGTGGATATTAGACAGATGTTATACTCTTTACTCAGACTGCGGTATTCTTCTTTTATTTTGGGTCTGGCGCTGGCCAGCTGGCTGTATTATTTTGGTGAGCTGGGAGATTATTGTATTTATTACAGCTTGTACCCTATTTTCAGTCTGAGAGTATCATGTTTAGTTCAGCTCTGTATTATGCTCTTGTTGTACATCTTATATCTGAGCAGGTTACCAGCGCTTCGTGTACGCGGGAAATCCCGTGTGCACGGCGGATCTGTAGACGGGCCCGGGTTCTGGTTTACACCCGGGGCGTGACAGATTAAGTTGGTATCAGAGCTTAGGGATAGGTCAGTTGGGACTTAGGAAACCCTAGGCTTTTGGCAGACCCTAGGATAATAGGGTATGAGAGACGTGACAATTTTGCGGAAGTCGTTGGGTTACTTATTTAACTCTTCCAGTGAGGTAAGAGGGATCGACATAGCCTACTTCTGGTGGACAGTTATGTTGGCTGCAGACAACATAAAGTCACAGAAATAGGAGAATGTCTTTGACTTTCGCTAGATTGGATCGTATGGGGTTATGATACTGAGGGTGGTTTCTTGTGGTAGGATGCCTCCGCGACGTAGAATGTTGACGCGTTCGCAGCCTTCTTCCTCCGAGCCCGAGCCGGAGGAGTCCGAGCAGGGCCAGCAGAGTGAGGTGCAAGAGCTTCAGGCCCAGATGGCCCAGATGTCAGAGGCCGTGCGGCGTCAGGAGGAGGCCATGGGTCGGCTGACGCGGATGTTAGAACAGAGGGTGCAGCCTGTTGTTGCACCCCCGGAGAATTCTCCCGTACCACCCTCCCCTGCTGTGGCTTCCCCAGTTGGACCGGTGACCACGGCATCCCCTGTTGCTCAGGGAGCAATCCGGCCATTGACTCCTGCGGAGGAGCAGGAGTTTGCTGACAAACTTACTCAGTTCTGTCAGCGGGGACCGCCCAGGTTTTCAGGGCGGAATACTCAGCCATGGGAGATCGGGACTTGGCTTTCATCAATGGAGAAGCTATTTCGGGACTTCTTCATTGACCCGAAGTACAGGGTACATATGGCTGTACACTGCTTAGACGGGGATGCTGATGCATGGTGGCGTCGGGTGGAGCCCCTGGAATTTCAAATCACTCGACAGCTCCCCTGGTCTGAGTTCAAGAAGATGATCCTGGATACGTACTTCTCCACGAGTGTGAAGAAAAAGCTGGAAGATGATTTGAAGAATCTTCAGCAAGGCGACCGGACAGCATTAGACTACTTTCAGGAGTTCACGCGGTTGCTCAACTGCGTGCCCTATGTCGCCAGGGACGGACCGCATCAGGTGGAACTCTTCGAGTCGGGCCTGCGCCCAGAGATCTATACTTTGGTGCATGCTCAGAGACTACAGACCTTGGAGGAGGCGGCAGAGCATGCCCAGTGGGTTGAGAGGGGAGACCACGTCGTCGCCAGACGTGGGGGCCTGGTCGCCCAAGGCGCAGACAGGAAGCGACCAGCGCAGGACGACGGGGGACAGGCCAGTTCTTGGAGGCCGCCACGACCGCCACGGCCTCAGTTTTCCGGCCGCGGACGTTCTGAGCGGCGAGGGCCTGGTGGATCCCAGAGGCCACCGCAACATCAGCAGCAACAGCATTCGCATCAACAGAGATCGCAGTCGCGGCAGCAAGGGCCTCCGCGACAGAGGCAGCAAGCGAGGCAGCCCCAGGCTACGGTTAGGTGCATTTTCTGTCAGGGACAGCATACCTCTGATACTTGTGATCTGAGGTTTGGCCGCTGTTATCGATGTGGACAGTCTGGCCACCTCCGAGCTGCTTGCCCTTACGCACCATCGATGGCTCCTTCTTCAGCATCTGCTCCTTCTTCGTCTCAGCAGTGGTCGACGGCTCAGCGACCATATGCTCCAGCAAGCAGGCCATCTTCTTCTCATCCCCCGGATCATCGCCCTCCAGCTCAGAGTGGGCGAGTGTATGCGGCGCAGGTAGAGGACTCTTCAGCAGCAGATCATGTGGTGGCAGGTATCACCTTACTTTCTGGCATTAGGACTCGTACATTATTTGATACTGGAGCATCGCATTCTTTTATTAGTAAATCATTTGCATCATTACATGGGATAGAGGTAGGACTTTTACCACGTGCACGAGAGGTTCAGATTCCCGATCACACTTTGCACGTGGAGGAGTGCTGTTGGTCCTGCCCGATGCAAATCGAGTCCTGGATTATGCCAGCAGACCTGTTGGTCTTGAGACAGTTAAGGGACTTTGATGTGGTTCTCGGGATGGACTGGCTGGCTCGGTATTTCGCGACTATTGACTGTGCCGCAAGGACTGTCACTTTTAGAGAGCCAGGCCAGGAGATGTTGGTATACCGGGGATGTCAGAGTGCTTTCTTTGCCTCTATGATTTCGACTTCCCGAGCGAGGCAGATGATCCATCGTGGATGTGTAGCCTTTTTGGCTAGTGTTGTTGAGGGGCCTACGGCGGCGCCGGGACTCGGGGATATCCCTATTGCCCGCGAGTTCCGGATGTTTTCCCACCTGAGCTGACTAGCATGCCGCCAGATAGGGAAATTGAGTTCGTGATTGACGTAGTTCCAGGAACTGCGCCAATCTCAAAGGCTCCTTACCGGATGGCACCGGCTGAGCTGCGAGAGCTTAAGGCGCAACTTCAGGATTTGATGGATAAGGGCTTTATTAGGCCGAGTGTGTCGCCTTGGGGAGCGCCGGTGCTATTCGTGAAGAAGAAAGATGGGTCACTTCGACTATGTGTGGACTATAGAGAATTAAATAAAGTGACCATCAAGAACAAGTACCCTTTGCCGCGCATTGATGATCTTTTTGATCAGCTGCAAGGGTCTTGTGTCTTTTCTAAGATAGATCTGCAGTCCGGTTACCACCAGTTGAAGGTGAAGGCCGAGGATATTCCTAAGACGGCATTTAGATCACGGTACGGGCATTATGAGTTTACAGTTATGCCTTTTGGGCTAACTAATGCCCCTGCCGCATTCATGGATTTAATGAACCGGATCTTCCGACCATACTTAGATCGATTCGTGGTGGTGTTCATTGATGATATCTTGATCTACTCCCGAAGTGATGCTGAGCATGAGGAGCACTTAAGGATTGTGCTGCAACTTCTGCGAGAGAAGAAGTTGTATGCCAAGCTGGCAAAGTGCGAGTTTTGGTTTCGGGAGGTAGTCTTCTTGGGCCATGTGATTTCTGTCGCAGGTGTGGCAGTGGACCCAGCAAAGATTGAGGCAGTCCGTGATTGTCCCCGACCAACGACGGTTTCTGAGGTACGTAGCTTTATGGGTTTAGCTGGGTATTACCGTCGGTTTGTGGAAGGCTTTGCGAAGCTCTCCACGCCCCTCACTCGCTTGACGCGTAAGGAGTAAAGTTTATCTGGAGTGAGGACTGTCAAAGGAGCTTTGAGGAGCTAAAGAATAGACTGATGACCGCTCCTATCCTTTCCCTCCCTGTTATGGGGAAAGGATATGTGATCTACAGCGATGCATCACACAGTGGACTTGGTTGTGTGTTGATGCAGGAAGGGAGGGTAATTGCTTATGCATCAAGACAACTCAAAGATTATGAGAAGAATTACCCTACCCATGACTTGGAGCTTGCTGCTGTAGTGTTTGCACTAAAACTTTGGCGTCATTATCTATATGGGGAGCATTGTGAAATCTACACCGACCACAAGAGCCTAAAATACTTGTTCACGCAGAAGGAGCTAAATTTAAGGCAACGTAGGTGGTTAGAGCTATTAAAGGATTATGATGTAGATATTCTCTACCACCCAGGCAAGGCTAATGTGGTCGCTGATGCCTTGAGTAGGAGAGCGGTGCAAAGTTTGTCTATGTTGATCACAGACCAGGCACCGCTATTAGAGGAGATGAGACGGCTCGAGTAGAGGTTGTGTCCCCTGGGGTCTCTGCTAGACTGACATCTTTAGTCGTGCAGCCCACTCTGCTGGACAGGATCAGGGAGAAACAGAGTGAGGACCCCCACTTGACCAGGATTAGAGATCAAATTCCGAGTAATCAGTCAGGGGACTTTACGGTGGATGCCTCGGGAGTACTGAGGTACAGGACCCGAGCATGTGTGCCAGCGGATGCGGAGATCAGAGAGCAGATTTGCGAGAGGCCCATTATACACCTTATACCCTACATCCTGGTGGGACTAAGATGTATAAGGACCTCAAGGCACACTTCTGGTGGAATGGCATGAAGAGGGATATTGGGAGATTTGTGGCTCAGTGTTTAACTTGTCAGCAAGTGAAAGCTGAGCATCGAGTGCCAGCTGGCAAGTTACAGAGTCTCCCAATTCCCCAGTGGAAATGGGACCACATTACGATGGATTTCGTGGTCGGATTGCCGAGGGCACAGGGAGGAGCAGACGCTATCTGGGTAGTTGTGGATCGACTTACCAAGTCGGCACACTTTCTGCCCATGCAGACTACGTGGCCACTTGAGCGACTAGCCCAGCTTTATCTAGATGAGATAGTGAGATTACATGGAGTCCCCGCCTCCATTGTATCAGATAGAGACCCGAGGTTTGTTTCGCGTTTCTGGATGAGTTTGCAGACAGCCTTGGGGACTCAACTCAGGTTCAGTACGGCTTTCCATCCGCAGACTGATGGGCAGTCAGAGCGGACTATACAAATCCTGGAGGACATGCTGAGGGCTTGCGTCTTGGATTTCGGCGGAGGGTGGATTCGACACTTATCTTTGGCTGAGTTCGCGTACAACAATAGCTTTCAAGCGAGCATTCAGATGGCTCCGTTTGAAGCATTGTATGGACGCAAGTGTCGATCACCGCTTTATTGGAGTGACGTGGGCGAGAGACGGACCTTGGGACCAGATGTCTTGATAGAGGCAGAAGAGAAGGTCCGAGTGATCCGACAGCATCTTCAGACCGCCCAAAGCCGACAAAGGAGTTATGCCGATGTTCGGCGACGAGACTTAGAGTTTCAGGTTGGAGATCATGTATTCCTGAAAGTCTCGCCGTCCAAAGGAATCAGGAGGTTCGGCATTCGTGGGAAACTTAGCCCCCGATACATTGGACCCTTTGAGGTATTGGAGCGTATCGGGCCAGTTGCCTACCGACTTGCACTTCCTCCGAGGCTTGCTGGTGTCCATGATGTATTTCATGTTTCTACTTTGAGGAAGTATGTCTTCGACCCATCGCACGTCATCGACTTCACACCGCTTGAGATCAGCGAGGATTTGCGGTATGAGGAGCGCCCACTGCGAATTCTGGATCGAGAGGTGAGAGAATTGCGCAA
Source organism: Tillandsia fasciculata (assembly GCA_029168755.2). NCBI lineage: Eukaryota > Viridiplantae > Streptophyta > Magnoliopsida > Poales > Bromeliaceae > Tillandsia > Tillandsia fasciculata. The sequence goes on along the minus strand of JAQOTM010000143.1, from coordinate 272,677 downwards.
TCGGGCCATTCCCTATGTGAAAATTCAATGGGGCAATCATGACGAGCGCGAGGCTACATGGGAGCTCGAGTCGGAGATGAGGGATGCTCACCCCTACTTATTCGAGACATCGGACTGAGGATTGTTGTTTCGAGGACGAAACTCTTTTTAGTAGGGGAGGATGTGATGATCCAGACTCCCGCAGGAACTGTGCAACATTAAACAGTGACTGTAGAGAGCTCATACAGTGAGACGGAGCTTGTAGAATCGAAATTGGACATTTAAAATAGACTCTGCGCAAAAATCGGAGCAAAAAGGATTTTCCGGGAGCTTTTTGCAAAATTTCGGATGAGAATTTGGCGAAACGGACGTCGTATTTGGACTCAGCACGCGAAAACGATCGAAACGGTATATTTACTTTATTTTTTGGCACATGGGTACTGTTCATGCCGGAACAGTAATTCCGGCCGCCGGAATTACTGTTCCGGCGACCGGCGAGCGGCGGCGGGCAGCGGCGCAGCGGCGGCACAGCGGCGGAGTGCGGAGGCGCGCGGCGCGGGCAGGCGCGGGCAGGCGCGGGCAGGGGGCGCTGGTGCGCGGTCCATGGGCTTGCCGTGCACCGGGAGCACCGAAGATCGGTGTTGCCACGCGGCGCTTCCCCATTGGCCGGCCGGCTTCTAGAAGCACGTGGGAAGGTGACACGTGGCAGCACCCCATTGGCCGACATTCTCCGGAAAACCCGAAGCGCGGAGCAACCACGTGCACCACGTGGACACGTGGCATAATCTGAGTGGTCCTTGCACCGGCTGTTTCCTGTTTTGTGGACGCGTGGCGCGATCTGGTTGGCCCAATCTGGTGTTTCCTGTTCTGTCTGATCCCGTGTGGGAATATTCCCTTGGCCCATTATAAATAGGGGTCCCCCACCCCTCTCATTCCCCACCTCGGTTGCGGGCTGTAGAGAGAGAAACAGAGAAAGTGCCCTATACAAAAGTTGTTCCTCTCTCTCTCTTCTCTCTCTCCTCAAAATCTCAGAATTTCTGGAGTTACAGATAGTGAGTTATCTGCGACGCGGCGCACTGCGACGATTTTCTTTTTAGGCCCATTTTCCGTCGCAGTTCAGTCGAAAATTCCCTGTGGGCTAACCAGGAGGAATTTTTGGACGATTTTTGCGACAGCGCGTTCGTAAGAGGTAAGGCTTCGATTTCCGTGTTGATCACTTTGCTCCATTTCGCACTTTTGGCACGGTTTCCAAGGCCTCTTTGACCCCCCTTTTTGCTGTGGAAATTTCTGGACAGTGTCGACTTCTCCGATTTTTATCTTGGCGTAGGAGCATCAGATCGAGGCGTTTAAAGAGTCGATTTTGATCTACTCTTCGCGAGGAACGCAACCGTAATTTTTCTGGATTTTCCTGAGCACTGTATAGAGGTGAAAAACTCCTCTTTTCCTGTGCTGTTTGAAAAACAGCAAATATTGTGCTTTTTGGGATTTGTATTTATACCGGGAGCGTTGATTTGCAGGATTTGAGGACTGTGGACAACCAGGAGACTACCTGGGGTGTGGTTTGAGCTGTTCGAGGTGGGCGGTTGTTGCTTACCTCATTTTTGACAAGCTCACTGGGATTACTAGAAATCCCCTAAAATTTAATGAGAACCATTGGGACAAACTAATATGACAATTGATGAGAACAATTGGGACAAACTAATATGACAATTGATGAGAACCATTGGGACTACTAACAGGACTACTAACAGGACTACTAACAGGACAAACTAACAGGACAAATAACAACTAACAGGACAAACTAACAGGACAATTAATATAACCGCTGATATGAACTATATTGGGACACTGTGTTTGGGACAAAGGCTATAATCTCGCATGCAAATAACTTTTATAACAATCAATCTTTTTAAAATAATATTTGACACATTTCTACAGCTTTTAAATAATTGCATGCTTTCTTGCTCATCTGGTGAGCCACTATTTATTGCTACACTATCATCTTGGGATTTGTACATGTTTCATTGTTGTCCTTTGCATCCAGATGCTTGTTGCTCAAGTGTGAGCAGGGGTTTGGGATAGTGTAGTCGAGATTGCATTAGATTGTGGATTTGTGGGGTATTGCGGTGACCGCGGACAGTAGGCGGTCGACCAGATGTTTATCCTTGCATCAGATTGGGGTTGAGTCTAGTTTATTTCGCATCAGCTGGGGATCGGGTTTTCCTAGTGGATGGTTTTCCCACTTTGATCATAGTCATGATCCAGTCCTGCTGTTTTATGGCACTTCTGATACTTATTACTGAGATATTTTACTCGTGTGGGTCGCTCCCCTCGAGTGCCACTCCGGAGTGTGTTGCAGACATGCTTAGAGTCTTTGAGACTCCTATCCCCTATCGGTGTTATGCATACCCGATTTGGCAACTATCCCCTATCGGTGTTATGCAATGGCCAGCATACCCGATTTGGCAAGGCACAGCAGGCAGTATCAGTTATTGTTACATACAGTCATTTCGTGCTACATGGCATTTAGAGGCATAGTGGTGGTAGTTTCCTTTCTTTTCAGCAGCCTTTGTAGCTTACCACTGTTCTTTTCTTTTGCCTCTAGTAGTCCTAGTGGGTGCGTCAGAGTTGAGGTTTTACCCACTAGGGGAGGCTACTGGTTTATCTGGTAGTTCTCACCCCCATTGTTGTTTTTCTCTTTCTTTCTTTATTTTGCAGAGTCGTCTGCGGGAGCTGCTAGGCCATCGGCAGCTGATCGAGGTAAGGGGATCGCTGAATAGATAGATCTCCTGTGAGACTGAGAGTGGATATTAGACAGATGTTGTACCCTTTACTCAGACTGTGGTATTCTCCTTTTATTTTGGGTCTGGCGCTGGCCAGCTGGTTGTACTATTTTGGTGAGCTGGGAGATTATTGTATTTATTACAGCTTGTATTTGTATTTTCAGTCTGAGACTATCATCTTTAGTTCAGCTCTGTATTATGCTCTTGTTGTACATCTTATATCTGAGCAGGTTACCAGCGCTGCGTGTACGCGGGAAATCCCGTGTGCACGGCGGATCTGTAGACGGGCCCGGGTTCTGGTTTACACCCGGGGCGTGACAATAGTAGTTGTTCCTTTGCCAACTATTTTTGAAGATCGTCCATCTCCGAAAACTACAAGTCCTCCGGAGGTTTTCTCAAAAGTTTGAAAATAGTTTTTATCACCAGTCATGTGACGGGAACAACCGCTGTCCAGGCACCAAGACGAATTGTCATATACATGTAGTGATGTGTGAATGACAAGACAAGGAAAGATTTCTCCTTTGCGCACCCAAACCTTAGCAGTTTTGGAATATGTCGGCAATGATCGTGAAGTTGATCTCCTTGGTGAAAGCGTCTTGTTCAGTTGATCACTTTTCTTTAAATTCCATGACGATGTCGTCTCGGGGGGTGTACTACCATAGTTCTTCACCTTTGAATGATACTTATAGAATTTCCGGTGGGTGTATTTATTGGTAGTTGTTGCAAGTAGTGCTTGATTCGATCGTTTTACTTCATACTTGCAATTTGGTCTTATGTGCCCTACAAAACCACAACGATAACATACCTTGGTAAAAGTTGAACCTGAAAGAAATGAGGTAGGCTTGTCAACATTGGCTGCGTTGATTTCCGTCGGAGGAGGAGCAACCGACTGGGGCACAAAAACCGTCTTGCTCAAACTTGATCCCTCACAGGTTTGAGTGTATCTGTAGTGGCCCTAGTTCCCATGCAGCGTTCTTCCGATGAATCCAATGTTAGAACACCTAGTATTGGTGTATCTGGCCCACGGTGCATCAATTGGATGCTACTGATGGACCCTGTGTGTTTCTACTTTCTGTATTGGCCTTCGGCTGGGTTTGTTGAAATTTCTGAAAAGAATTAGGCCAAACAGAGGTCGGAAATGGATTCAGCACGGAAAAACGCTTGAAAACGACTTTTTGTTTGTTTAATTTGGAGTCCGGATGCCCAAAAACGGACACCCGAAAGTTTTTAGTGGTTTTTGGTGCATGGGAGGGGCCGTAGACCGCCGGGATGCCATGTGGCGGCCTGTCATTGGCCGGTTTACGACGCGTGGTCCATAGAGCAGCGCGGCGGGGTGCACAGACCCGGCGCAGGGACACGTGGCACCGCCTGATTGGCGGGCTCAAGGTGCGCGGTCTACTGGGTGAGCGCGGCGGTGCATGGACCAGGCGGGGGACACGTGGCAGCCTCCGGTTGGTCGGTGCACGCAGGCGAGGTCCACGGAATTCCTGCGGAAGGCGTGGACAGGTGCAGGGGACACGTGTCACTCCCTGATTGGCGGGTGCAGCATGCGCGGTGCACGGGCGCGCGGTAGGTGCCTCGGGAAGCGTGCGCACGTGCGACCCACGTCGCGCGACCGGCGCGCACGGTCGCGCGGTCGGCGGGTCAACCGGGAGGACACGTGGCGCCCGCTCATTGGCGGGCGCCACCGCCTTACTGTGCTCAGAGTGTGGACACGTGGCGGTCACCGAGCGGCCTTGCACGGTGTTTCCTGTTCGGCGGGACACGTGGCGGTTTCTGAGTGGCCTTGCACCGGTGTTCCTGTTCGGCGGACACGTGGCAGCACCGGAAGGATTCGGGCGTGAACAGTGTTGGGCCGGGCCCAACACTGTAGGCGCCCGAAAATTTTCGGGCGCCCGAAAGTTGGGCCCGAGCCCAATAAATGGGTTTCTTTTGGCTGTTTTTTTTTTGGAAGGCCTATAAATAGGCCACTTGGGCCGCATTTTTGTGCCCTTTCCCGAGAGAATTAGCCCATCATCCCTTCATAAGATTTCTTCCTCTCCCTCTTGAGCATCTTCCTGGTGAAGTTTCAGATTTTTGGAGGCCGCGACGACAGCGTTTCCTGCATCGTAGTGCGGAGCGACGATATACAGTTGGAGGCCCACTTCCGTCGCATTTTCGTCTGGGAGACCTGCAGAGCTACCCCAACCTTATTTTTGGACGATTTTTTCGACAACAGATTCACAAGAGGTAAATCTACGTTTTCCGTGTTGAACGTTTTTGCTGGAAATGAGCTTATATAGGGGTTTGGGGTACATTTTAACCTCCCTTTGTGACTGTTTGAGTCTCTGGACAGCTGCTGCTTCGCAGATTTTTATCTCCCCTTCCGGACATCGATTTCGACGATTCAAGAGCCTATCGACATCTACACTTCGCGAGGATCGTCGTGGTATTTTTATCGGAATTTTTCAAGGATTATTTTCAGGTGAAAATTTCGTGTGAATGGGGACTGTTCATGCAGATTTTGGAACTTGGTTTTGTGTATGGAATTTAGTGTAATTGTGGTTGTTGTTGTACCCAGGACTTTGTGAGCACCACTATTGTGCCTTGCTTAGCGGATACGGAGATTTGTCGGTTTCTGGACTTTTTATCTGTACAATCCCGGACAGTTAGCGTGTTCAGGTGGGTGATCTCGCTTTCAAAATCTACGGACTGTACTCTAATTCTATGACTGTAGCTGCATGCATGCTAATAAATGACCTCAATATTATGTGAAACTGTATGTTAGTACCCACAGTTGATAGTTGTTAAATCTGATGACCTCATTGAAACACTTGCAATATATGAACTCTTTCAACCTGAGAACCTAACTTAGCACATCTATTATGTATTATACATCATGCAAAGACGACTACAGTAAATTTTTAATCTGGATTAGATTTATGCATTGCTTTAGATTTCCCACATTGCTTATTACTCTTGTCATTCTGGACATAGTAGTTTTCCCCGAGTCGTGGGTTGGGAGGTCTAGTAGCTGTGGATGCATTGTACTCGCGTCTGGGGACCGAGTAGAGTTGGTAGCAGTCTGTAGATCATTTGTCATTGAGATAGTGATAGTGACATGGTGGATCTGGGATCATGGGGGATTGTCTTAGTGACAGTGTGGACTTTCTGCTAGTGAGTGAGACAGTATTGGATCATAGCCTGCAGGAGCCACATTTGAGCTCGACAGAGATGCGCGGATACTTTGCTCGGTGGGGTCGCTACCCACGAGTGCCACTCCGGAGTTGGGCCTGATACTTCTATCGCGGCTTGTCGATGCTGGTGTCCCTCTGGCTGAGCCAGTTTTGGCAGTCACGGACACCGTCCCTCTGGCTGAGCCAGTTTTGGCAGCTAAGGACATACCTACGGCAGTAGGTAGGCGTAGATTTGACTGGACCCGATGTGGCAGTCAGTTTGGATTGGGTGATTTGAGATGAGTATCAGTAGTGGCATATTGATCTTCTGTCCTATTCTTTGAGCATTTAGATAGAGGCATAGTAGCAGTAGATTTTTACTTTCCAGCTTTTCTATACAGCACTCCTTTTGTTACTTTATGCCTCTAGTAGACTTAGTGGGCAGACCGTCGGGCTTGTTGGCGGCACCCACTGAGAACTACTGTGGGAGGTAGTTCTCACACCCGTCGTGGTGTCTTTTCCCCAGGGACTTCAGCTCCAGTTCCTGCTGCACCAGTTGCTGATCCAGCTCCTACAGACCGAGGTAAGGGAGTCGCGAGATAGATCCCTTTTCCCCCTTCAGCTTCAGCGTGTGATAGAGGTACCCTGATGTTCATTTTGGTTGTGTCATGTTTGAGAGATATGTAGTGAGGTATCGAGTTGTACATTTATGTTCGCTTTCTGAGAGACTCTTATGTATTCAGGTGAGGATGCTATGTATTTATTCCTGAGAGACTGTCTTTTCATGTTTATAGTTAGTTTTCTATTTCAGCTCTGATATCTGCTAGTATAGTTGTTTATTTGCAGGTTAGACGCTACGTCTCTACGGGGCTTCCCGTAGGGGCGGCGGATCTGTTGGCGAGCCCGGGGCACAGTTCCGACCCCGGGGCGTGACATGTACTGCACTAAAGTGCACCGTGATATACCCGGAGCATCGATTCCACAAACCGACCTCCAAAAAACTCGACAGACCTCTGAGCCAACTCTACAAGTTTCCAATAGGCTCCCACAACAATAGACATCCATTCGCGACCCTAAGTCACTAATAACGTAATCCGACAACAATCGGAATATCGATTTCTTTAACCGATTTTCGAATCATGCAAAAAAGCATCACCTAACCCACCGAGATCTTCAACTAGTTCCTTGGAACGACTCAAAACATACCATGGGTCTCATCAGATTACCTGCTGTCCCAAAACAACGATTTTATGTTGTTCGATCAGCCACTCAAAAAGTACGCCAAAATGAGATAATGAAATCCCAAAATTTTTTATTTGGCTTCCGGGATGTCCATTTCGGCATCGAAACCAACCACTACCCTCTTGCTGTGACCAGAGGTGTCAACCCTCACTAACTAACTAGCAAACAAAGCTCAATCACTACTGCGAATTGCAACAAACCACGTAACACGAGTTCGTGTTCGATATTGTCCGATTCTAGTATTTTAGGGTCCGGGTTAGCCCCGAAGTGTTTCAAAACACTCTGTATGTCATTCAACTATCCTTGCTGTCTCAGGACACTATCTTTTGAGTACCGGTACAGCCACACACCAAGTGGCACAAACCGGGTGCGAAAAATCCCAAATAGTTGTGCCGGATTTTTTGAAAGATGTTATTTTTCTCGTGAACCCACCTACAGTCTGTGAAGACCCAAATTCCCACGGATGATTTGCAGTGTGTTTAGTGGCTTCTGGATGCCCTTTTGTATGTTGGAGGTGTTACGCGTAAATCGGACCTAAGAAATGGACTCAACGCGAAAAAATGGATCAAGATTGTCTATTCGGATGCCTTCGTCGAAAAATAGAAGGGTTTCACGCAAAACGGAGACCATATTTGGATTCAGCGTGGAAAAATGTTGGAACAGCTATTTGGAAGTATTTTTCTGAGTCCGGACACCCGTAAACGGACAATCGAAAGTTTACAGTGTATTCAGGTGCACAGGAGGAGCCGTGAACCGGGGGGGGCCATGTGGCGGCCCCGGATTGGCTAGCACACCAGGCGCGGTCCACGGAAGCGGTGCGGGCAGGCGGGGGAAGGTGGCGTGGCAGGCGGGCAGGTGCGGGCGCACGCAGGCGTGTCGGGGGCGCCGCCATGTGGCGGCGCGTGGTTGGTGGGCGCCAACCACCTGCACGCATCGTACAGGCCAAGTGGTGCGGCCCGGATGGTCAGGGCCCACTACGGCGTGTTCTGGGACACGTGGCGTGCCCGAATTAATCCGGGCGCATTGCACCGTGTCCCATGTTCGGGGCCCGGAAGTTCCGGGCGCCCGAAAATGTACCCAGAAGTCCACAGGTTTGGTTTTTTCGGATTTTGCCTATAAGTAGGCCATTTCTTCCCCCATTTCGGTTTTTTTGGTGGAGTTCTTGGGGATCTCTTGGGCAGGGAAAATTTTTCATCAAGTCCACTACACTTTCAAGGATCCTTAGTATTTTTAGAGGCCGTGACATCGATGTTTTCCCCGACACGGCGCACTTCTGCGCTTCTCCGATTTTGGCCTTTCCCGTCGACATTTCGTCCGCGAACTCCCCTGAGCTGACCCAAGGGAGTTTTCAGCCGATTTTTGCGGCGACGTTTTTACGAGAGGTATATCTTCGATTTCCGTATTTACCACTCCTCTTCATTTTGGGTTTTTATTGGAGTTTTTGGAGCATCGTTGAACCCCTTTCTTGCTGTGGGTTTTTTCGGACAGCAGAGCTTGTTTGATTTTTATCTTGGTGTACGGTTGTCGTATTTCAGCTTGTGAGGACTCGATCGACATCTACACTTCGCGAGGATCGCAGTCGTATTTTTTTTAGAATTTTTGAAGGACATATAGAAGGTGATATTTTGGCATCTCTTGGACTGAAATTCTGCAGAGTTGTAGTTTTGGGGATTTTTGCTTACCGCGGTGTGTGGTTTGTATCTTAGTGGCCGAGAGAAGTTTTTCGGTGTTTTTGGGCTCGTTGGAATCATGGGAACCTGAGGATTACCCACGTTCAGTTTCGGCTCTTTTGGACTCTGGACCGACGCGCGCATCCAGGTGGGTTGGATTTTTCTCCAAAATTAGCGGGCGGCGTACTAATTCTATTTCGTAGTGTGCATGCATGACAAGTAGAGTACCCTACCCATGATCTAGAGCTTGCTGTAGGAGGGTAGGGTAATTGCTTATGCATCCCGACAGCTTAAGGATTATGAGAAGAGTTACCCTACCCATGATCTAGAGCTTGCTGCTGTGGTATTCGCATTGAAGTTGTGGCGCCACTACCTTTATGGGGAACACTGCGAGATCTATACCGACCAAAAGAGCTTGAAGTACCTATTTACACAGAAGGAGCTCAACTTAAGGCAGCGCAGATGGTTGGAGCTGTTAAAGGACTATGATGTGGATATATTATACCATTCTGGGAAGGCCAACGTGGTTACAGATGCCCTGAGTAGAAGAGCGGTGCAGAGCCTGTCTATGATGATTACTGACCAGGCGCCACTACTTAAGGAGATGAGGCGGCTTGAGCTAGAGGTTGTGTCCCCTGGAGTCTCTGCTAGGCTGACATCTTTAATCGTGCAGCCCACTCTGCTGGGCAGGATTAGGGAGAGACAGAGTGAGGACCCCCATTTGACCAGGATTAGAGATCAGATTCCGATCGATCAGTCAGGGGACTTTACCGTTGATGCTTCGGGAGTACTGCGGTACATGGACCGAGCGTGTGTGCCAGTGGATCCAGAGATCAGAGAGCAGATTTTGAGAAAGGTTCATTATACACCTTACACCCTTCATCCTGGTGGGACTAAGATGTATAAGGACCTCAAGGCACACTTTTGGTGGAATGGTATGAAGAGGGATATTGGGAGATTTGTGGCTCAGTGTCTAACTTGCCAGCAGGTAAAAGCTGAGCACCGGGTACTAGCTGGCAAGTTACAGAGTCTCCCAATCCCTGAGTGGAATAGGACCACATCACGATGGATTTTGTGGTCGGATTACCGAGGACCCAGGGAGGAGCATATGCCATTTGGGTGGTTGTCGATTGACTCACTAAGTCCGCTCACTTTTTGTCGATGCAGACTACATGGTCACTTGAGCGGCTGGCTCAGCTGTACTTGGATGAGGTGGTGAGGTTACATGGAGTGCCCGCCTCTATTGTATCAGATCGAGACACGAGGTTTGCTTCATATTTTTGGAGGAGCTTACAGGCCACCTTGGGGACGTAGCTTAAATTCAGTACAGCGTTTCACCCACAGACGGATGGGCAGTCAGAGCGCACTATACAGATCCTTGAGGACATGCTGAGGGCTTGCGCATTGGATTTTGGCGGGGGATGGATTCGACACTTATCACTGGCAGAGTTTGCGTACAACAATAGCTTTCAAGCGAGCATTCAGATGGCTCCAGTTGAAGCATTGTATGGATGCAAGTGTCGATCACCTCTTTACTGGAGCGATGTGGGAGAGAGACGAACATTGGGGCCAGAGTTACTGCGTGAGGCAGAGGAGAAGGTTAGAGTGATCTGGCAGCATCTTCAGACCGCCCAGAGCAGACAGAGGAGTTATGCAGATGTACGACGATGAGACCTAGAGTTTTTGGTTGGAAATCATGTATTTTTGAAGGTCTCGCCGTCCAAGGGGATCAGGAGATTTGGCATCGGTGGGAAGCTTAGCCCCCGTTATATCGAACCTTTCGAGGTATTGGAGCGTATTGGGCCAGTTGCCTATAGGCTTGCGCGCACTTCCCCCCAGACTTGCGGGTGTCCACGATGTGTTCCATGTGTCTACTCTGAGGAGGTACGTTTATGACCCGGGCGCACGTCATCGACCTCACCCCACTGGAGATCAGCGAGGATTTGAGTTACGTGGAGCGGCCGCTGCGGATTCTTGATCGAGAGGTGAGAGAATTGCGCAGTCGGGCCATCCCATATGTGAAGATCTTGTGGAGCAACCATGGAGAGCGCGAGGCTACCTGGGAGTTGGAGTCGACGATGATGGACACCTACCCTTATCTGTTCGAGGCCCGGCTTGAGGTATGACTTTTGTTTTGAGGACGAAACTTTTTTAGTGGGGGAGGATGTGGAGGTCCAGGTCCCCCTGCAGTTTTCCCGTGAATCCACTGTGTGAAACACCTATTATTGGTGTGTTGGGCCCATAATACATCAAAGGGATGTTTTGAATGGACCAGTGAGGTTTCTGGATCATGTTTGGGCTTCGGCTATTTTTGTCGAATTGTAGAAAAGGATTTGGGCCAAACGGAGGTTGGATTTGGATTCAGCACGGAAAAACGCTTCAAAACGGCTATTTGCTTGTATTTTTCTGAGTCCGGATGCCCAAAAATGGACTCCCGAAAATTTACAGTGGATTTCGGCGCATGGGGGGGACCGTAGACCGTCGAAATGCCACGTGGCGGCCTGTCATTGGCCGGTTTATAGCGCTCGGTCCACAGAGCGGCGCGGCTTGGTGCATGGACCCGGCGCGAGACACGTGGCACATCCGGATTGGCCGGCGCTTGCGGTCCACAGAACCCCGCACGGGTGCATGGACCCAACGCGGGGGACACGTGGCATCGTGTCATAGGCGGGCTCTTGGAGCGCGGTGCACGGAGGCGCGGGGGGCCGTCTCGGGTCGCGTGCGTGGCAGGGCGGGCAGGCGGCGCCTGCCCGCACGTGTGAACAGTCACGCGGGGGACGCGTGGCGCCCCGCTATTCGCCGGCGCCACCTACCCCCGCTGACCACCTGCGGGACACACGGCCGTCATCTGCTGGGCTTGCACACGCTGTCCCATGTTCGGGACACATGTCAAGCCCAAGGGATTTCGGGCGCTCATCGTGGGCCGTCCGTCAGCGGTTTCGGGCGCACGAAAGTGGGCCGAGCGCCCGAAACCGGGGACACAGATGGAATTAATGGATTTCTTCGGCTGGGCTTATAAATAGGCCCGAATAGCTCCGTTTCCTCTCTTTTCTGGCCGGACTTTCACAGAGAGTTCTACAGTGAACTTCTTCACTACTTGTGCAGCATCCATTGGAGAGTTTCTGGGATTTTAGGAAGCATCTGCATCAAGTTCTACAGCATATCGGCGCGTCGCGACATTCCTTCTCCAGTGACCCTTTCCGTCGCGTTTCGGTGCGCGGACTTCCCCGGGCTACTCCAACAATATTTTTTGACGATTCTTGCACCTTGGTCTTCATGGCAGGTAGGGCTACGACTTTCATATTTTTAGCTCCCCCTCATTTCTAGTTTTTCTTAGGTGTTTTTGGCCATCTTGTGATCCCCTTTTTCTGCGGCGGAGTTTTGGACAGCACCGGGGTTTTTCTGCAATTTCTCCGCGTTCGAGCGTCGGATTGAGGCATGCAAGTACTCGTTTCGCATCTACACGTTGCAGGGATCATCATCGTGATTTTTTTAGATATTTTTGAGGTTTCCACGAAGGTGACAATCCTACCTTTTTAGGGCGGAGTGCTACAGAATTTTGTTCTTGTGGAGTTTCGCGCTTACCGCGTTGTTTATTTTGTAACTCGGCCTACAGGTGTCGGAACGGAACGTGTAAGTACTCGATCTCTATCTACTCGTCGCGATGATTGCAGCAGTAATTTTTTTGGAATTTTTGGAGTTCATATCGCAGGTGAAAATGGAGCTTTTTCTGGACTGGTTTGTGAACAGTGGCTATGTGTTTATTTATGTGTTTAATCGGGCACTGTGTTGGGCATTTTTGCAGTTATCGCGGCGAGCATTGTACTTCTCGGGCGAGGGTGTGCTTGGACTTGGATTTAGCGCTCGAGGTGGGTGATCGTTGTGAATCTCTTATTTTTGACTACCCACTAGGCATATTGGAGTAACCCTTGTGTTAAAAGGTTAATTGCACCCTATGGATAAAATTGGCATGCTTGTATGAGTTCAAGGACATTATGTTAGTACTTGTCTTCATGTGAAATTGGTTATTAGAACTTGTATTATCATGCTAAAAGGAATGCCAATTAGTACCTTGTGAGTAATATGCATGTTGTATAGGCTAACACATGTCATATTAGTACATAGTGTTCTTATGCGATCATTATTATCCTGGAATAGCATGCTCTAATAAATGTAAGAACATCGATACCTGTATTTCTTTTATCATCATGAGGACATTTGCATGCTTGTATGGACATCTAGATAGGCCACCTTTTTCTGCTACACTATCATGCTGGGAATTAACTTAGAAGAAACCATGTTTTCTACTTTTCTCCTTCTCATTTTAGACTCTGGGTATTTGTAGCTCGGGTGCGAGCAGGGGGTTTGGGATAGTGTAGCCAGATTCTTAGGATTTGGGACAGGCTGGGCTTTATGGCAGGGTATTGCGGCGACCGCGGACTTTGGGCGGTTGACCGGGTGGTTACTATTGCATCAGATTTGGGGGATCGGGCTTTCTTTAGTGGATGATTTTTCCCACTTCGATTAGAGTCGTGATCCAGTCCTGCTATTCTATGTTACTTGTGGCTTATTACTTTACTCGTGTGGGTTGCTCCCCTCGAGTGCCACTCCGAAGTGTGCGACAGGCAGGCTTTGAGTCCTTGAGACTCCTTCTTCCCATCGGTGCTATGCGTAGGCAGGCATACCCGATATGGCAGGCACAGCAGGCAGTACCAGTTTTATTGGTCCATCGATTAGGTTTATTCAGGCAGACATTTTTACTGATGCATTCATATAGTGACTATTTCTGGCACTACATTTAGAGGCATATTAGTGGTAGCTTCTCTTGTATCAGCAGTTTCGTTTATAGCATACCGCATTTCTTCTCTTTTTGCCTTTGGTAGACCTAGTGGGCACGTCAGAGTTTGAGGCTTAACTCACTATGGGAGGCTACTATTTTATAGTAGTTCTCACCCCCATTGTCCTTTTTTCTTTTTTCCTCCTTTGTTTTGCAGAGTCCTCTGCGGGAGTTGCTGGGCCGTCTTCGGCAGATCGAGGTAAGAGGATTGCGGACTAGATAGATCGTCTACCCCGTCTGCAAGCTTAGCAGTGTTTTGGTTGTACCCCTTTTATTCTCAGATAGCTGTATCTTTAGTTTGGGTCTGTCTTCAGCCAGCTGTTTGTATATTTTGGTGAGCTGGGAGAGACACTTGTACTTATTAAGAGTTATATTGTACTTTTACTTTCCAGCTTCTATCTGAGATGTATTAGTTTTAGTTCAGCTCTGTTTTTATGCTCTTTTATTATATCTTCTATATCTGAGCAAGTTACCAGCGCTTCGTGTACACGGGAAATTCCGTGTGCACGGCGGATCTGTGGACGAGCCCGGGTTCTGGTTTACACCCGGGGCATGACAGCATGAGCCGTTGAGCTCGATAGAGATGCGCGGATACTTCCTCGGTGGGGTCGCGCCCCTCGAGTGCCGCTCCGAAGCTGGGCTTGTTACTTTGCTATCGCGACTTGTCGACGCAGTCCGAGTGGGACCGCCTACGTAATTCCCGTCCCTGTGGGGATGTGTGGTAGTAGGTAGGCGCAGGTTTGACTGGACCCTATGTGGCAGTCAGTGTGATTGGGTTGATCGAGTATTTTGAGTTAGAGTCGATGCATTATTTTCATCTGTATCACCTATTGAGCATTGTAGATAGAGACATGATAGCTGTAGATTTATTTCCAGCTTATCTTTACATTATTACAGTTTTACTGTTATCTTATGCCTCTAGTAAACTTAGTGGGCAGACCGTTGGTCTTGGAGACGGTACTCACTGAGAACTACATGTTGGTGTAGTTCTTACACCCTCTATCGGTGACAGATTTTTCAGAGGCATCTACCCCTGTTCCTACTCCTGTTGCTACACCTGCTGATCGAGGTAAGGGAGTCGCGAGATAGTTCCCTACCCATCCTTGGAGTGTAGCTGTACCCCATTTTGGGGCTTTGTAGTACAGTCTGCTGAATTATTGTATGTAGTTACCTTTGAGAGTTTTATTTTGAGAGACTTTTGTATGGTGAGGATCGGACTTGTACCATTTTGGACTTGTATCTTTTATTTCTGTAGTTTACTTTTCAGCTCTGATATCTGTATAGCTGTAGTATTATCTTTTGCAGGTTAGACGTTTCGTCTATGTGGGGCTTCCCGTATGGGCGGCGGATCTGTTAGCGAGCCGGGTCACAGTTTCGATCCTGGGGCGTGACACAGTCACTCGCTAGTCTATACTTCATACTAGCGAGTCCCCAATCAGCCAATGAGGCTTTCCAACTGTTGCAACTAGTAGCGAAACCCGCTCCGCGAAAATGGAATCTAAAGATATAACAAAGTGCGCTCAAAGACACCATTTGATGTGCCGATCGCCGTAAGATTCGAACCAAGAGGTCCCGGGCTTCAGACAACATTTACGAACCATCTAGAATTAAACCCCCACTGTCTGGGGCATCCATGACGCAAAAAGTATCATTGTGGCATTTTGCCGAACACTCGGCGCGCGTTCAACAACCTATTAAATGCAATATTAAGGAATTTATCGTAGATTCTGTGAGTTCGGTATTCGAGAGAAGGTACTATCTAGAAGGTTTCGGCGTCCCAGACACCATGCTAGCTGTCTAGAGCGACATCGGGCATTGTGGAGCGCACCGAAGAAAGGTGAAACTCAAATTTTTATGTTTTCGGGAGCGAGCAATCCAAACGAATGTGATGTAGCGACCAAGGCCGATACTGAGGTAAGCACAGGTGCTACAGAGATCGGGGAAGAATGGTGCTCCCTCACCAGAGCATCGCCGGCATACAGGATGGCCGGAATGAGCAGCTCAGCCAAGTGGTGTCCCAGTCCCAAGCACCCAAGGGCAGTGGCAGCCAACTTGAATCCCGAGCAACCAAGACAGCATGCCGTCGGCCAGGGGAGGTCGAGGCCGACGGGAGGCTGCCAGAGAAGGCGGTCCTGGCGACCGGAGGCGGTGGCGGCGATGGTTAGAAGCCCGCGGCCAACTAGGGCACACTCGGGCTCGGCTTGAGCCCGAACAATGCAGGCGGCCAGGGGCGTTAAGGCGACACCGGAGGGAGGCCCTGAGCTTCAGGAGGTTGGCGATGACGACAGGGGGCGGCGGCAACTGCGATGGCGCTGGGCTCCAGGGTGCGACCAACCTAAGGCACTTTTGGGCTCGGCTCGAGCCCGAGCCATGGCGGTAGTCAGAGACGCTAGGGCGACGCCGGAGGGACTGCCTGAGGTCGCCGGAGGTGCTCCGTGACGGTGGAGAGCGGCGGTAGCAATGCTGGGTAGCCCGTAGCCAAAAAATGCCCTAATCAAGCTTAACTCCGAGCGGCAGCTCTGAGGCGTACGACGGTGGTCGGGGGTGGTCCGAAGGTGGTCGCCGAACTTGCAGGAAGTTGGCAGTGGCGACTAGAGGCGGCGCAACCAAGAGAAGTGGAGCTCGGGTCATTCAGACTTGAGAGAAAGAGAGAGAGAGAGAGAGAGAGAGAGAGAGAGAGAGAGAGAGAGAGAGAGAGAGAGAGAGAGAGAGAGAGAGAGAGAGAGAGAGAGATAATGGCTTGGCTTCTCCCTCAGCTGACCAGGGAGGTTGCAGGAGGTGGGTCGCGCACTGGTGGGGAGGTGCAGGAGATCTTCTCGGGTGATGGAAGCGAGGGAGAGCGGCCAGGATTCCTTGGGAGAAGAAACCCAAGAACCTATATATAATCTTGCGCTAAATTTCAAAGAACTCCATTTAGGATGTATATTTTCATCTCAGTCCTTCACAGCATGTGTAAAACATGTATATAATCTAGCTTCCACGTGCGATTTCACGTAAAACGGTATATAAAATATTACACCTTTTGCGTAAAAACTATCAAAAGGTGCACTATTTCACATTTTTTGTAGTTTTTCTTCGCCAAAAACAAAATCGGATTTCACCACAACTTCAGCGCGATCCGACCGTTCAGATAGCGATTTTGTTTTGTCAAAATCGGATCTCATTTTATGAAATTAGCCGTTCTCGAACTACACCCCTCAAAAATCGAAATTTAAATTTAAATTTTAAAATTATTTGAAATTTAAATTTCACAGATATTACATTATCTTAAGTAATCAAATCTATTTGAGATAATGATAAAGTGTAGACAAATAATTAATACAATTTTTTATAGAAGAGGGTAATTAAGATAAACGCTGAAGTATATATATATATATATATATATATATATATATATATATATATATATATATATAATTTAGCCAATAAATAACCATAGGTTATTTCACACAATATTACTCAAGTCTAAATAAGAATTACTCAAGTCTAAATACTCCCAAACATTCCAAACTTAACAAAATTTAGAATGCAATAATCACATTACTGATATAGTGTGTTCAAACTAATTAAATTACTCTTCTAAAATTCATCTATTTTAACATAATTTTTTAAAAAATATTTTATTATATATTTTATAAAATAATATAATGAATATATTATGGATGATTTAATGTGATTGTTCCATAATAACTTTCTTTTAATTATCTCCGCGTACCATTGCAATGGCCCAGTAATTGATGGCGTGAAGATTGGCCATGACATAACGCTATATTTCCGCGGAAAGTTAAAGTTATGCTTCTGTGTCAACTTTTCATGCAGCAGTGCGTCCTCGCCGTGTCTACTCTCATGTCCGTCTTTGCATGTGTACACTTAGCATTAACCTATTTGTTATGCTATAAATTATTAAATTTTATTTAGAATTTTAAGAAATTTTAAATTTGATTTTAATTTGTAGGTTATTTGGGCGGCTCAATACTAATAGATTTTGTTGAAAGCCTAAAATTTTTACTTTTTATATGTAAATTTAGTTTTACATCAAAATTCATCCCATGTAGAAGGTGTTTATATATATACTCATTCATTATTACTTACGTTGGTAGCAGAAAGTGAGAGTAGTGACTTCTCCTAAACACACACATGCGTGCACGGCAAAAGCCGAGTCGGGTTGGGCAGGCAGCGGCGCGCGCGATCTTAACTCGATTCTCTTTTTACTTGCTTTTATTTTTTACTTGGCTTAACATCTACCTTGGAAAAGACCTTCTCGGGCTTTTCAAAAGCCTTGTCTTGAGAAGTGCGTGATGAACTACCCAAGGAGATTTCATGGATCTTGTCCATTTGGAGAGTGGGCTTTCTCTTGGACTCTATCTATATATATATATATATATATATATATATATATATATAATATATATATATATATAATATATATATATATATATAATCTGATTTACAGCACACTCTTATACTAAGATTTATAATTTTTTATTCCTCTTTTACTTCGAGCTTTATTTTTGCTGGATCTTTGAAATTCGTTCGGATCGCTACGCGCCATCCCGGAGTCGTGCCGGCGGGGTGGACAGTAATCATTATATCGTTAGAAGTGATTGCCGGAGTCTCGCGGACAATTTTACTTTTAGGACAGTAATTCTATACGTCTCGACTAACAGAATTTATCTAATTTCTACTATTTTTTTATTAATAATATAATAGCAATTACATAATATTATTTTGAATTAAAGTATTTAAATATTATTTAACTAAAAATTCCCAACATAATTATATGCGAAAAAGGGTGTATATGGAACTATGGATAGGGTTTTCCATAAATTATTTGTTAGCCGGATGCGGCCCCACTCTCTTCCCTGCGTACGGGAGCAAATTGTCTACATCCAAAGTGCAGACAATGTCTATAACTCGAATGCAGTAGCCAACAAAAAACAGCCACGTAGAAACTCGAATGCAGCAACCAATAAGAAACCACCATGTAAATAAAGATAATTTTAATTTTATCAAAGGAGGTCACACGGTGGTTGGTCACTCGGGTACCACCGACGCTGTTTTGATACCTCGGGTTAGGATTTTTTTTTTTTTTTTTTCCTTCGATGGATGCAATTTTTGTTGCTTAGTTCACATACCTAATTTAACAATCAATCAATTCAATCAATCAGAATTGACGAAAAAATTATTGTAGAGTTATTTAAAAAGATGTACATTCGATTTATTAGTCATATTAAGATAATAGTAAATGACACTGTAATACTCCGCTCATTAGATAGATAAAATATAAAATATATATTTTTTGAATTATACAAGTGTCATTGCTCTTCTTAACAACACACCAAAGCTCGTTTATTGAAAAATAAAATAAATTTTATTTTATAACGTATTTGATATCTTGAAAAATTTAATACTCTGTAAAAATATTTTCTATTTTTTACTGTGTGATTGCTCTTTAATTAAAAAATTAGTCTGTTTTAAATTTAAAACTTTCAATACAAAAAATTAAATTTAAAAATATAAATTTTTAATTTTTAATTTTAAAATTTTTAAAATTAGAAATTAAATTTCAAATTTAAAATTTTCAAAATTGAATTTAAATTTTAAAATTTTAAATTTTGAATGTGAATTTAAATTTAAATTTGAATTTAATTTTCAAATTAAAAAATTCAAATTTAAATTTAAAATTTAAATTTAAAATTTAAAATTTAAATTAAAATATAAATTTCAAATTTTAAAATTTAAAATTTTATAATATAATTTTAAATTTAAAAATAAATTTAATAAATTTATTATTTTTAAAATAATAAATTTTAATTTTAAAATTATAAATTTTAATTTTAATATAATAAATCATAATTTTACAATTTAGAATTTTAAATTTCAAAATTTAAAATTTAAATTTAGATTTTATGTTTTAATTTTTTAGTTTCAAATTTTAAATTTAAATTTTAAATTTTAAATTTAAATTTTAAATTTTAAATTTTAAATTTTAAATTTTTAAAAGGGTGAAATGCAAAAGAGGACAAGGGAGAAGTCCTACGCATAATGGAAATTTTTTTTTTCGTTAAAGATTATTTTTTTTTACCAATAATACATTATATTTTTTTACATTGTTCCACCATCCATATAGACTAATTAATAAAAAAAAATAATATTTTATAAACTATAAAATAAAATGATCTAAAATTTTGTATTAGAGGTTCTAAACAGCGATAAAGGAAGAAGCCACAACTTTAGCTGTTTAGCCAATTTTGAAATAGACCACCTCACTTTTTATTTGTTAACTTAACACTTTAAAATTCCTTTTTTTAAAATTCTGTTTTAATATTTAGTTATATTAAATATTTTATCAAATTTAATAGATTTTTCAGCTTTTAATTATGATCAAGATTTATCTGTTAAAAAATGATTCAGAGTATTAATTTAGTGAGATTAGCAATAAATTTAACAACTCTGTTAGTTATCAAATTTAATAGCTTGTTAGTTATTAGGCATTAATTGATCAAAGTTCATTAATTTGATAAAAATTAAAAGTTAATAATTTTAGTGAATTTAGTTGTAAATTTAAAATTTCTATAGTTAGCAATGTTAATTGATCTAGCTTTTTTTACTAAGAAAATTTTGACTTTTATAATTTTAATGAAGTTATAAATAAATTTAAGATTTTTTTTTTTTTTCAGTTTTTGACTAAAATTTCATTATTCTAAAAAAATTGAAAATAAAAGTGTCAATCTAAAATATTGAAGGTTTTTTTTTTTTTTTTTTTTTTTTTTTTTTTTTTTTTTTTTTTTTTCAAAATGGCTAAAGTAGTGCGGTTCTTCATTTAGGGCTTGTTTGGCTTAGATTCTAAAAAAGCGATTTCTATAGAATTGATTTTGGTTTAGAGAATTGATTTTGGTCTAAAGTTGTAGGGCGTTTGGCTGAGCTTAGATGAAAAATAATTTTTCTAATGTGATTTTTTAAAATTGTTTGCTGCAAATTTTTCTTTATTTGTAAATAATATTTTTTTTCTAAATTTTATTTTAAAATAATTTAATTTTAATTTTAAAAATAATTTAAATTTATATTTTAATTTAAAATATAAATTTAAAATTTAAAATTTAAAATTTAAATTTTTAAATCAAATTTAAATTTTCAATTTCAAATTTAAAATCTAAATTTAAAATTTAAAATTCATAATTTAAATTTAATAATTAATTTGAAATCTAATCATAAATTTGAAATTTAAAATTTAAAATTATAAAATTTGAGATTTGAAATTTAAAATTTAAAATTAAAATTAAATAGCTAAATTAAAATTTTAAAAATAAAATTTAAAATTTAAAATTAAATTAAATTTAATTTTAAATCTAAAATTAAAATAAAATTTAAAATTTGAATTCAAAATCATAATCAGTTTTTAAGAAGAAAGTTTTAACTGATTTTGATTTTGGGTCTCGAAAATTAGAAATCTGATTCTGAAAATTAGAATTAGATTTTGAAACTTAGTTGCCAATCGCTCTATTAAGCCGCAAATCACTTTTTGACTCAAGGTCACTTTTCGAAAGTTAGACCTAAGACCCCGTTAATGAGTTATCTATAATAAAAAAATTCTACTTAGATAGAGTAGATATAAGATGTATACTCAACTTTAGAAGATGTCAAATAGTATTACTCTAATAATAATCAAGAAGTAATGTTACACATATACCTAGGACGGAGTATAATATACACCACATCAATTAGGATATGACATATTTGATGAATAAATATTATATATATATATTAGAGTGTTTCATAATTTGTGAAATGATTCTTCATTATTAAATGAATGAATATAAAATATACATTTTTTTAGGCCCCGTTTGGTTCGGGAATAAATTTATGAGGTATAAATTTTTTTATACCTGGGATAGCTTGCTATTCCGGGATAAAGAAGTATAAAAGTTAAATTGCGTTTGGTTGAAAAGTTGGTATTCTCTGGAATAGCTAAAATAGTGTTTGGTTAAAATTATGGAATAGTGGAGGATAGTGGAAAAAGAAGATAGATATTTTTTCAAAATGCCAACTTTACCTCTATCTTTTTTATATAGGCAAATTAATTTTAAAATTATATTTAATTTGAAGCACTTTAATTATAAGTAATAATTATATCTTACATAAAAAAAATAATAAATTATATTGTATAGTATATTGTAGTAAATGCAAAATTCAAGTTTTAGATAGCTATAGATTGGAAATGAAAGTGCAAATTTTAAAAATCAGAGTTCACATAACAGGAATTAGAAAAAAATCAAGTTCATATAGCCTGAAGTTCAATGATAATCACATAGCCTCATGATCAAAGATAATGCAGAAAATGACATAGCCGCAAGTTCAATGATAATACAGTTTCACATATCCTGTAGTTCAAAGTAAATCACATATCCTCAAGTTGAAAGTAAGTCACATAGCCTGAAATTTAATGAAAATCCATAGCCGCAAGTTCAAAATTAATGCAGAAAATCAGATCGTCGCAAGTTCAATGATAATGCAGTTTCACATAGCCTCAAGTTCAAAGTAAATCACAGATTTTCAAATTCAAAGTAAGTCACATAGCCTGAAATTTAATGAAAATCACATAGCCGCAAGTTCAAAAATAATGCAGAAAATCAGATAGTCGCAAGTTCAATGATAATACAGTTTCACATAGTCTCAAGTTCAAAGTAAATCACAGATCCTCAAGTTCAAAGTAAGTCACATAGCCTGAAGTTTAATGAAAATCACATAGCTGCAAGTCAAAATAATGCAGTTTCACATAGCCTCAAGTTCAATGATAATGCAAAATCACATAGCCCGAAAAGATCAAAGATAATGCAGGTTCACATATAGTCAAGTTCAATGATAATGCAGTTTCACATAGCCTCAAGTTCTAAGTCAATCACATAGCCACAGGCTGGAAGTAAAGGTGCAAACATAAAAATTCGAGACTTCACATAGCATTAGATTGGAAATAAAGGTAAAGTAATGAAATACATAGTCACAGAGTGACCAAACATTCAATGTCACTTTCTAACAATTCTAATTTGTACATTAATTTATAAAGCATATAAAAATTCGTCAAGTTCAATAAATTAAAAAAAATTATGATATCATCTCGAATATGCTCCCCTATCTTCTATTCTACAGTTGCTCGGTGATCTTTGTGCGAAGGATGTCGCCTCGACGAGACTCATCATGGCCAACTAACTGTATCGGATCATCATCTTGTTCATCAACAAAGTCTGGTTCCATTTGCATGTTGAAATACCTATCACCCCCTTAGTGTCTCTTGATGAAATTATGTATCACACAGCATGCAAGAGCAATGCGACATTGCACTTTGTAAGGAAAAGGTGTTGCTTGGCGGAGGACCTTGAACCGCCTCTTGAGTATCCCAAAAGCTTTCTCAACAACATTCCGCAATTGGCATGCCGATGATTATACAAATCTTTAGGTCCTTGATGCCTTCGGGCCTGTGCATTAACATCGAATTGGCTTAAGTGGTATCGTTCCCCTCTATAGGGTGCAAGAAATCGATCAGTGTTGGCATAGCCTGAATCGACTAAATAAAATTTTCCTACACAAGAACATAAAACAAATTTCAATTAAATATTGATAATGAATCGCATAGTAATGTATTGTATTCGAAGACTATGTTACCTTCTGGGACTGTAAAACCCACCACTCTCGCAACACCATCGCATCACCCTCATATCTGCTGCAGAGCCCTCCCAACCAGTGCACACAAAAAGAAATTGGTGGTCGAATGAACATGCTGCCATCATGTTCTGAGATGTAAAACCTTTTCGACAGCGATATCTTGGTTGCTTATTCTTTCGTACAACCACCGGTATGTGTGTCCCATCGACCGCACCAATAGCATTCTATATTTAAGTGTTCGAAGTAAACATAAATAGAATGAGACCAACTTCAGTCATAAAGTAAAAAATCACAGCAGTTAAGTCGAAAATGACTATAGTATTAACCTTGAAGGATGGAAGATTGGATTATCTTTTACTAGTGGGTGCACTCCTACGTTTGTTTGCGGTAGTTTGATATAATCCTGTCTAAGTTCCACCACCCCACGCAACACATTTTAAAATGCCGACTTATCGTTTCTCCCGAATGTTGAAAAGTTTCAGACAGGACTCGGTTTGCCACGCCATGGCCTATACCAAATAAGAAAATACCAAGTTGTTCATCAACCGTTAAATGCCTAGTGCCTTTTATTAAGCCCCTCCCTACTAATTCATCCGAAGCCTAATGAACATGGTATTTGTCATCCTGAAATGTTGGTAACCTCTATCAGGATGTCCATTCAACATGTCATTAATAAGTTGATGGCCAGTGAATGGCCGTGTTCGACATGGTCGTTTGTTACATAGTGTTTGAGAATGAATAGTCATCCTCATTAAACAACAATTCTTGTACGTCTTCCCAATAGTCTTCTTCCTCGTCTAAGAATGTCATGAGCTCGGCAACGAGTGGGGAGGAGAATTTAGCTGGTTGATTGTCGTAGTCATTGAAAATCTACAATTCATTTCATCCACATTCTATAGGCATCGGTTGGCAGTAAAGGTAAAGAAGAAAATACTATGGTCTCACATAGCGTTATGTTGGAAGTAAAACTTTAGTAAGGAAAATTGTAAAAGTTTCACATAGCTGCATGTTCTAATGTAAGCTAGCAAGAAAAAATATATAAATGTTCATATATCAGGTATGGCATAACAGTTAAGTAATATCAAATATGAACATAAAAAAAATAGGTTGAAGTAACATAGCTCAGGTTGGAAGTAAAGTTCTTTTGATGAGCAGTTCGTACAGGGCTCATGGTGGATGCTGGCTGCAATTGGCTCAGGTCTCAAGGGGGTGGCATGTATAAATGATGGCTGCAGCTGCATAATTAGTCTGCCCCCCATAGCATTCAGATTTGCTGCTCTTGATGTCATCATTGCCAACTTGGGCAACCAGTTCAAAGCGACGATTGAAGTTTAATAGGCAACAAGATTTCCATGAGTTGGTCAGATGTCAAGAGTAGCAATACTAAATGGTGGATGCAGGTCCATAATATTAGCTGCCCCCCATACCTTTCAGACTTGTCGTTCTTGATATCATCATTGCACAACTTGATGCTATGTTGATTTACTTTGAACTTGAGGCTATGTGAAACTGCATTATCTTTGATCTTGCGGCTATGTGAATTGGCATTATCTTGATCTTGAGGCTATGTGATTTTTGGTGTATCTTTGAA